>JARFIW010001304.1:600000-905553 GCA_036346225.1 Platerodrilus igneus
TTAACTGACTGCCGGGTTTTGGGGCTCCCGGGCTATTTATAATGTCCCTACCCCCTCACATGGCTGTGGGAATTTGCAGAGCTCATGTCTGCTTATTCTTAATTCTGTTCATTGTTACATTGTTATAATCTTATTTTCTAGGTAATTGCGATATCTTGACCGTCTGTGACCTGCCACCTGCAGTGTCACTATCGTCTGGATACAAGGTATTGCATCCGTTCTCATGAACTGTTAATAAACTGTATTAATTGTCCTTATATTACATCTTTGCACTTCACTTAGTAATATCTTAATTTCTAATAATTTATTATTAGATTCTATTTTATAATACATACATAATTTGGGGGATATATAACTCGCCTTAACGCTTATATTGGTCCAATCACTAATTCCGAATCTCCCCAAATTCAACGACAATGCTGTTCCAAAAGGTTTATGCGATGCAAAATCACATGCTTTTTGTTCACGGTCGACTTTCTCATCAACGTCACGTAATCGTAAGAAACAGTTGCAGTTGAAAAAGTTGGAAAAGCAACGCAAGCGTTCAGAGCAAGGTGATCTGGAATATTTGCAACAAAAGTACGCCATTCTTGAAGCCAACTCCACGGACGAAGAAAATGTTGACATAGAAGTCAATAGTGAGGATGGTAACAGCAAAGTAGAGGAATGGTTTAAATTTGTTAAAAGGTCGCAAGCAACGCAGGCAGGCGTGCACTTTAGTAGTTGGGAAAACGGCATAGCTGCCCCAACTTCATTTACCAGCACCCACTTTTGTAGCACCGGCGCATGAACTCCCTCAAACCGTTATGAATGTAAAAAGCGCATCGCCAACTCCGGAACAACTGAATTCACGACATGCAGCATCGAAACAGTTGCCACATTTTAGCGGCAATCCAGAAGCCTGGCCACTATTTATTGGTAACTTTCAGAGCTCCACCAAAACTTGCGGTTTTTCAAATTCGGAAAATTTAATACGGCTACAAAGGTGCTTGAAGGATAAGGCACTCGAAGCGATTAGAAGCCAATTACTTCTACCAAGTACCGTACCTAATGCTATAGAAACATTAAGAATTTTGTACGGTCGGCCAGAAATCATAATTCATTCGCTGCTACAAACTGTTCGGAGTCACCCCCCACCAAAATCTGATAAGTTGGACACTCTCATAAACTACGCCATAAAAGTGCAGAACCTTAGCGCAACAATTGAAGCCTCTGGTTTGATAGCACATGGAACTAATCCGATGCTTTTGCAGGAATTGGTGGATAAACTACCACCAACAATCAAATTAGATTGGGCCTTACATAAACAGGCGTTGCCTATACGTTCAGCGGTTGGTTATTCCATATTGCAAAAGCTGCAAATAAAGTCGTTTTACCAGTAAGCGAGTCTTGTTCTTTAAACGTCAAACCATAAAAACGTTCATATGTCAATGCACACACGCAAAAGTTAAACGCGGTTCCGTATAACAAAGGTACAAATAAATTTGGTGCCGTTGAAAATTGCGTATTATGCAAAGGATCTGACCACAGAATCTTTGATTGACATAAATTCAAAAATCTGCGTCACTCTGAACGTTGAAATTTGGCAAAACTCAACAAATTGTGTAAGAAATATGTACAACCTCACAATCAATTTCGTTGTTTGTCCAAAGTAACATGTGGAACGAACGGTTGTACGTTTAAATACCATAAATTGCTGAACAACGACAAAGACAACCGAGAAGTTACTTCAAATAAAGTTTTCTCAGAAGTAGCTCCAAGTGAGCAGCAATTGAGTTGCAACGCCCACCATCTAGCCCAAAAAACTATTTTGTTAGGTATTGTACCTGTAGTTGTTTATAGTTAGAATATCAAAATATCAACATTTGCCTTCTTGGACGAAGGGTCGTCAATAACAGTGATTGTGCAAACTCTTGCAGATGAACTTCAAATACAAGGTATTCCTGAACGTCTGTGCCTAAAGTGGACGGGAAACACCGTGCGAGATGAAGCCGATTCAAGGATCGTATCTCTGGAGATTTCGGGCGATTACAAATATGCTCCTCTTTATAAAATATCAAGCGCAAGAACAGTTTGTGAACTCCAATTACCTATACAAACAATGGACGCTGAACTGATAAAACAAAATGAACGGCATTTCGCTTAAATCTTATTATAGCGCACTACCAAAGATTCTTATCGGAATGAATAATTGGACTTTGGGTCTATCTCGTCAAATTTGTGAAGGGAACTGGAGGCAACCAGTTGCCACGAAAACGCGGTTACGTTGGCTAATTACATGGACCTTATGACAGCCATGGAATTCAAGTACGAATCATAGTACTTCAACACCATACTTAGTCAAGAAGTAACAAATTACTTTTTATTGGATGCTCTTGGCGTTGCAGCACCCACCAAAACTATTGAATAAAGCGAAGATAGGCAAGCGCGGGAAATATTGGAAACTACTACCAGGTTGAAAGGTGACCAACGAATCCGGATTGCTCTGGAAGTATGACCACAGTAATCTATCTATGGTCCTGTAGCGATTAAAATGCATTGAACGACAGATGGTGAAAATCCACATTTAGCTGTAAACCTTAATAAAACTATAAGTGAACATACAACAAAGGGTTACATTCGTAAACTAAGCGAGGAAGAACGGAACCTTCACCACAATCGCATTTGGCACTTATCAGTATTTTCGGTAACAAATCCAAATAAACCGGGCAAACTTAGAACCGTGTGGGTTGCTGCTGCTACAGTTGATAGTGCATCTTTAAATTCTGCCCTACTAAAGGGACCCGATTTGCTAACCCCTTTGTTAGATTACTTTATAAATTTTGTGAACATCCTATTGCAGTAACCGACGATATTGCCGAAATGTTTCACCAGGTGTTGATTAACAAAGAGGATCAACATGCACAAACGTTCTTGTGGCGAGAGAACTCGAAATTAGAAACCGATATCTACGTCACTCGAGTCATGACGTTCGGCGCAACCTGCTCTCCCAGTACGGCTCAATTGGTAAAAAACTTAAATGTTTGTAGATTTTCTCATGTATATCCAAGACCGGTTAAATCCATACTGAAGAACCACTACGCGAATGACATGCTGAATAGCACTAATACACCAGAGGAAGCGATTGAATTGTCAAAAACAGTGAGATTTATTCATAGGCAAGGAGGTTTTGTATTACGCAATTGGCAATCAAACTCTCAACCGGTTTTAGATGCTTTAAGTGAATTGCACAAATCGAATATGAAATGTTTGGGATCATCTCCTGCAGACACTACATCGAAAGCGTTGGGAATGTCGTGGTGTAAACGAATGGAACATTTACATATCGTTTATCGTATAACCTTGTCAATACGGACGTACTCTCTGGAAGACGGCGGCTTAACAAACGCGAAGTACTACGAACTTTAATGTCCATATACGATCCATTAGGTTTATTGGCCTCATTTTTGGTGTATATGAAAATACTTTTGCAAGAGATCTGGCGCACAAACTTAAATTGGGATGACCAGTTAACAAACACCCTTTATGAGAAACGGCTAAAGTGGTTGAATGCCCTATCAAGCATTGAATGAGTCGGTATTTCCAGGTGCTATTCGCAGTATAAATCGTCACAGTTTGTGTCCACCCAACTCCATGTTTCTGTAAACGTTAGTGAGTACGCCTTTACTGCTGTAGCATATTTCAGAATAGAAAGCGTGCATGGTGTGAAATGTTCGTTAATGGGTGCGAGAACAAAGGTTGCATTGCAAAAAATTATACCTATACCTAGACTTGAGTTTCAAGTTGCTTTATTGGGTGCTAGGTTTGCTATCATCATATGTAAAAGTCACAGTAATAAATTTGACCAACGTTTTTTATGGTGTGACTTTAAAACGGTAATAAGCTGGCTGACCGTAGATTCGCGATAATTTCGTCAATTCGTAGCATTTAGGGTGGGAGAAATACTTGAAACTACTAACTTGCAGGAATGGTACTAGATACCCACCGCTTTTAATGTTGCCGACGAAGCAACGAAATGGAAAAAGAATGCTGTTTTCGTCATGTCAAGCCGTTGGACCAATGGTCCTGATTTCCTTAAGCAACCCTGCGATCTCTGGCCAACTGAAATAGTCAATTCTGAAGTGGATGGAATTGAAAAGGAACTGAAGAGGGTTTACTTACATAAATTTAAAGCAAAATAAAAGATTATTATCCTGGAACGATTCTCTAATTGGCTGCACTTAATTCGCACATTGGCTTTCGTATTTCGGTATGTTAATGTACTTCTTGCTAGAAGTTCGGCCAACGTTATGCCTCAAGGCCCAATTTTGGTGACAGAAATTAAAAAAGCAGAGAATGTTCTATACCGGCAAGCCCAAGACGAGGCATACCCTAACGAAATATTATCCCTCGAAGATAATGGCAACCTCGATAATAAGTTGGAGAAATCTAGCTTAATTTACAATTGCTCGCCGTATTTAGACGACTTTGGGGTTTTACGAATGAAGGGACGTATTGACGCCACTTCAAGTATAACTGTTGATTTAAAGCGACCCATACTCTTGCCCAGAAATTATCACATAACGTCTCTTATTATCAGCTTGACAATTCTGCACCTTTTTTATAAATTAACTTTTAAGTCAGTGCACAAAAAGGAGAGCTCTTCAAAATTGAATCTTTCTGATGTTCGCGATGCACTTTTTGTTCGGTGTCTTTGTTTTGTTTACACACGCCCTTGACCCACTAACTCACGAAGTAATAAACATAAATTGTCTTTATTGTTTATATAGATAACATGACGCATATTGCGTTTCTCTTGAAACGTATTATAGTTTTTACATCTGCCATTCCCAACGGGCATTCTCACTGACGTTACTTTCAAACAAAAGTTCTGGTATTACCGCCATTACTGTTGGATTGATAGATACAACCAATTGCGTACCAAAAGGGAGGTTACCGAAGTTGATTACTACACGTCCCAAGTATTCAATAGCGAACACTCCAAAATAGTTTTTATCTAATGAAAAGTGGGGTCGGTGCTATTGTAATCTTTCCAATACCAACCGAGGGTGTCGTAGGTGCTATTATTAGGTGTTGAAGTAGACAACGAGAGCATCCAAGTATACCAGGACGAACTTTCGGAGGTATCCGGCCAATACCTCGTGAGTCATTAATTTTTGAAAGGTTGTGGGAGTTCTGCTTAATCCATACGGCATAACGGTGAACTGATAGCATGCCCCGTCTGGGGTGCTAAAGGTATTTAATTGTTTGGTGTCTTCTTCTAAGGGAGCTTACTAGTATCCTGATTTTAGGTTTAGTGTAGAAAACACGGTGGTGGTGTTTAGGTTTGGAAAGGCTTCTTGTATAATGGGTAGCTGAAAGCCCTCGTTCTTGGTCATGGAGTTTAGTTTGCGGTAACCAACGTAGAACCTGTGTTTCTCACCTATCTAGTAGATGTAAAAGTTGACGATCTATAACCCATCGCTACAAGTAATGTCTTCCTGCAAGTTTTAAGAAAAACAACCAATACATGCAAGAAATATTTCGCATACGCTGTAAAAGAAATAGAACCTGTATCAGTAGAACAAAAAGATATTATCTATCATTTTAAGATCACTAGCTATTGATTTTTTGTAAAGACGAAACAATGCTACACCCGTATACCTTCAACCATATAATTTACGATCGAGATTGCTAGAAATATTCTCAAACGAAACAAACATCATCAATGCTAACGATAAAAGAATAGTTAAACCTTATCATGGGTATTTAGTAAAAAATGACTTGCATAAGCCAGAAGCGCAAAATATTTTAGATTAAGCTATCTGATTTTGAGATCAGAAATTAGGCATATTCAGCGAAAACCGTTGTCAAACCAACCGACATCTAATGATTTATTTAACAGAGAATTTCACCGGTACTAGTAGATTTTTATTCAAAATTGATATGCTCTAGTTTTTGGGGCAAGAATAATGTGAATGTCGAACGAATTGCTCAATAATTTCTGCAGTAATCAAAGCTAATATAAAACCAACCATAAAGATTTCTTTAGGAACGGCACCGAAAGGTTTAACTAACAGTAAAAAATTATTAATATCATCAATAAGTACGGGCACTGCTGTAGTTATACAGTGTTAGAAGAACAAGAAACTGAAGCAGTATTTGCTTCAGCACAACAAAATAACATGTGTCCAGAAAGTATCGTCCGCTCAGAAACTATACACAGGAATAGCGTACAATAATTTTGATTGTGGATACTTCGAGCGAAAAAGACACACATACAAAATTAAAAACGTTATTGGGCGAATATGACATACCAACAGACAACACTGGATAGCAAGCATGGCAAAAATGCCCAATTTTATATGATTTATATTAAATTAATTAATTATTATTTTTTACAAGTCGGAGTACCAGACAACCAAATCTTGAATTGTTCAAATTTGTATTGTCCAAAATTGCGAATATATTCTTTATGTTTAATCAATAAAATTATTCTCGTTACACGGTATAATATCATGAAAATTTGATAAAAGTAAGTACAACTCACCCAGGATTATAACTGCAATGTCAGAAAGGATCCTATGGGACCAAAAGAATTGATAAACCGTTTTCACGACAGCCAGTGGACTAAACTTGGGAGCAGACAATAAATGTGGATGCTTCAAGTAGATTAACACGAATAGTTCACCACCAATTCAATTTCTGTTCGTCAACGTTGGTGTAAGAGCTATAGGCTTCGTACAGCAATCATCAGCTACGTAATCAATTAATTTAAAGCTCTATCTGTTTGAAACCAGACAGGTATGTATGAATTAATTCGCAGAGAAGTACAGTAATAGATCTTTAATGACACGGGTCTGTTGGAATTTTAAGACTAAAAAAACACAGATTGTTAATAATACACAACTATTCTGAGTAAAATTTGGAAAACACGCAACGTCTGTTTGAGATGTTAAGATTTATCGAGCATAATTGGAAGCTTTTTATTTCTCTTGGCCTTTGAGGTCGTTTGTTCCAAGCTTACTAAAGATAGTAAGCATTTTGGCAGCACCGTTATGCTGTGTTACACAAAATAAAAAAGCTTTGTGTATCGCACGCCGTTAGTTTAAATAAATATCGTAGCTTTTATAAAATTAGAAGCAGATTTGTGCACCGAATTGTATCAATTTTATTTTATATTGAAGAACAATACTACTGAATAGTTAAAAAACTGGAACAAAATTTGTAAAATACCTTAGGGTCGGAATCAGTTGGAATCCAGGTCGCTGGTTGCAGTAAAATTATACTATGAAGTCAAGATCGTTGGAAGACGTTTTAGAAGTTATCTAATTTTATTGGCAGAACAAATTTTATTTTGTATTTGAATGAAGATTGTTAGTTACGAGAACTTATCCTTAAGATAAATATAGTTTTAATTTGCAAATGAAGTCTTTAGTTCGGGTGCCACAAGAATAAACAATTTTATTACTTTAGGGGATATTTTATTGAGATAAAGATCTATACAATTCAAAGTGTTATACGCTTATAATATATGCGTGATTCTAAAAATTGATTACTTACCTGATAAAGAGTTTGTTTTAAAAGAAACTTGATCCAGAAATATTTGTTCTTGAATTTATTATTGTGTAAAGTACTTATAAAGTTTTTATGGCTTGATAAACGATTTTCAGTTGTTGTTTTTATGGTGTGTCGCTTCCGGTCTATATCTAACATAAATCAAAAACTTGATACTGCCAGATATGATCAATAAAAATGTTAAACATAATTAAAGTTTAGGCTAATGTATTGTTAAGTACAAAATCTAAATTTGCATAGCTTTCCGATTGAAATCACCCGTTCGGATGGAGCGACTGATTAACGCATCCACTGCAAAAGCTGAAGTACAGATTCAAATCCTATCCGAGACCTTATATTTACCATCTTTCAATTACTAGCTCGAATTGAAATGATAATTTAGATAATTTAGGCTTTGCATAAAAGCCTAAATTATTATTCCATTTTATTAAATAATAAAACATTAAAAATTAATTTGTGTTGGCTGATGGCGTTGAATTTGAGGGCCGCTTTCTGTCTATATCTGTCATAGGTCAAACACTTGATACTGTCAGATATAATTAACAAAAATGTCATACATTATTGAAAGTAAGGTTAGTGTATGGTTACATACATGGTTTAGATTTGTATATCTTTCCGATTATAATCACCCGTCCGAATGGCGCAATTGGTTAGTGCATCAGCCGCCAAAGTCGAAGCTACAGGTTGCAATCCTGTTCGATACGATATATTTTCCATCTTTCAATTACTAACTCGACTTAAAATGATCATTTAGGCTTTACACAAAAGTCTAAGTTATTATTATTATTACTATTATTTTTATTATCATTATATATATATATATATATATATATATATATTGACGTAATAAAAAGGTCACGAGAGTCCATGGAACCCAAATCCTATAAATAAAGCCCATCCGTATAAAAGGTAACGGAAGAAAAGTGAAATTTCCGAATATTTATTGTTCCCACCTGTATAAAAGCAATTCGTGTGTGTAAATAAAATCAATTATTTAAGAAAGCAAAGCGATATATTTTGGCGTGTATGTAATAAAACTATATTTAATGAACAACTAAAGCTCATCAAAAGTATTAAAAATAAAATAGATTTAAGTCATTAATTTATTATAAAAATACACCTTTCGTGCATATAATAAATAATTTGGTGTATAACAGTATAAGCGTATTGTAAATACAAAAAGCCCTTTATTCATTATATAAATTGACTTACGCATAACATTTTAAATAAAACGTGTTTTAGAAGCTTTAGGAGAAATAAAGACACATGCGTCGTCCTACTAAGAAATGTCGTATACATTAACTAAATAAACAAACGGAAGCCGCGCGAACATTAAATATTCATAAAATCGATAAGAATTGATTTTATAGCTTTCGCATTACTATAGGATAAGATGGAATGAGACATTAACTTCGTGCGTTAGATAAAGCTAAACAAGGATTGCGATGCTCGTAAATCATTCGACCGCAGCGGTGTGACACTAATTAGGCCATTACAATTGTAGATTTCCCAGAAATCATACATCATGTATGTGACTAAGATTCGAATTAAATCTCGAAACTCTGGACAACCATGACGTAGCTATATAATTTGTATATTAAAGAGAACTTTATTAAAGGTATTCTTTTATTTCAATTTACGCGATCAACATTGTAAGACTCAAGACTTGTTCATAAATCTAGTAAAATGTAACGTTGATTATAAAGCCAAAATGACATGCAGAGTTTACGATATGAAATTTATACGCTTCAATAGTTTGAAACATGGAAGTTTGTTACGGTATCTTTTTGAAATAGAGCGATTCTGCAGTAATTGGCAACTACCTTAATTAAAAACGCTAATCTAAACCCTTTTTATGTTATTCTTAAATTATACAAAATTAACAAATACGTATTAAACCATCCTGTATAAAAATTTTTCTCAGTACGAGGAATATATAATTCACCGCGTTTGTAAATTCTCGGAAGGGCTATCATTGAACTAGTTGTAACAGTTAGAAGCTCGCCTTATCAAGACCGTGTAGCACAATCTAACCGCTGCTTATTATTTTTAATAGTAAATTAGTTAAAACAAGCAAGCATTTGCTTCTTCTAAACGCTTGAATATTTTTTCCATTCTTGAAATACGTGATGATTATTTTTGATAGTTATTCGTTAAAAGTAGCAAACGTTTTGTTTCTAATAGGTCGTTTTTAAAACTTCTCGCTCATTAAATACTTTAATTGAGTTGTATTTTTGCTCGTTTAATATGTACTTCTACTTTGTTATTTGCAAGCGTTTGAAGACGCTCAAGTTTTATGGGTAATAAAATTGGTCTGCTAATTAAGTTATTCCTGAAAGCTTCGTAGCTTGGTTCGATAATAATAATACAAATCTCTATTCTTTTCTAAAGGTTAGACAAATGACTGTCTTTGGCCGAGTACCTGGTTGCATAATTTGCTTTGATGTTTTAAACTATATTTTGCTTTTCCATTAGAACAACAAAATTCAATGGAATTAACGATCGGTTTTTGCTTTCATTATGGCTTGCATTCTACGAATGATTTCGCCGTAGTTTGGAAATGGAAAGAAAATGAAAATAAATATCATTTTAAATGGTTCTACGATGACTAGCTTCTACAGAGTACTACCAGCTTCACAGATGTCACCCTTACAGGTATTTATTAATTTACACAATTTTTAGTAAAAGAGTTATGCGTAAAGCAATAAAGTAAAGATTGAATTTGGTTTTGTTTCCAGAAAACACCGTAATATACGCGAGCATACGGAAAGAAAAGGAAGGAATTCTGCTGAGAAGGACGCAGCAGAAGAAGCTGGAGAAGCAGAAGGTGTCATCGATAGTTCTGATGACGGTTTTCAGGATAATGACACATCAGCAGACTCCACTGAAGATGAAAAACACTTTTAATTATTATAAATATATTTGTTCAATAAATAAACAATATATTTTTCTTGCAAATAGTTCATTATTATTAATCAGATCTAGATATTATTCAATAGAACAATTAGATAGATCGAGCTGATTCAATAATAGCATACAAAAATAGATTAATGAAGGAAATAGTAGCAACATCGATTTCAAGCCACTTGAAATTTTTATAATAAATAGTTTACATACTGTATTAAATAAAAATAATCGTCAGCTGCCTAAATAACAGGGTAAAGATCGTCAGTTACATCATTGTTAACATTATAAAATGCTTAGGCTAAAAACCGGCTCAGCACTTACAGTCCCTCAACTGACGGTTTTTCCCCCTATTATGCAAACAACTTGATTTATGTTTTTATTATTCTAATTATATACTAAACTCGATGTCTGAGTTTCATTGAATTTGAAATGACGACATCATTTTTTTATGACAGGTTTACACAAGTGACTGACGTATGGTCCCCCACTACGCACGCAGCTGATTTTTTTATTATTATCACTTAAACAACAACTGTACAAATTCTCAAATGGCTTGAAATTACCTTCGAACAATTGTTCTTTACAAGATGTGTATTTTCTTACGATCAGCTCCACCACGATTCTGGCGACTGACGCTTGTTGTGATGATTAACTTTATCTCAATTATAAATTACACAAAAAATTAAGCGGGATGAAATGACCATCAATAATGTAACGCTACCTCCCGGGCTATTAAAAAATATTTGCAAAATCACGATTGTTTAACTATGATCTTAAATAAAAATTTTAGTATAAGTGGGATGGATATTACTATCACTAAATACCTGGTTACTCACTACGTCAACAATATTCAGTTAATAGAGAATGAGTCTATTCAATTGCAATACCTTATTCAGGCTAGGTTGCGATTATTCGCATTATTCTTCCTTGTACCTTGTTACGATATTCCTTGCAGACAAGATAAGTAGATAAGTAAATAAAAAAAATCGTCCATACCGAATACCGCAACAAAACAAAAGGGTAGAATAAAAATCCAAAAGAGTTGGATTCCGTGCTAACTCAAAACGTTGTAGAGTGGGGTGGGTCACAGAAAAAAATTGGAAACCACTGTAAGCGGCTTTATTGACAAACTGTTAGTTACCAAACATTGTATCAAAAGGAATATTTACAAACGAACATATCTGTAATCGTCCTGTTACAACACGATGTAAACAAAGGCGTCAACTCACATATAACACAACATAGCAATACACATTTAAGCGAATATAGATTAGGAACTATTTCTGAGTCACGTAAAATCTTCAAATCTAAATAACACTTTCAACGATACTTACACAATGTTTCCAGCTCTAAATAAGTACAAGAAAAAATAAAACAATATGTCTAGCATTAGAACGCTGTTTTACTTACTGCTTGAAGTGCACTTTCTAAAGGTAATAACGTAACTGTAAATTTAAGTAGCCTTAGCCCTAAACTGAAATGAACCAAATGTTAGACTTGATCTAGAGCAGAATATAGTAAAGAAGTTGTTGACGTTAACATTTCTTAATATTGATTTAAAATAAGTAAAAATTGCTCTAAGGCGGGTTTCGGTTTATATTAATTGTGATTTGAAAACAATCACGTAATCACTTGTGCACTATCAGCATTTTTAGCACGCAGTCTGTACTTTATTGTACCATAACCACGAGTATGAAAAGAACTTAAGCACATACGTGGTTATCAACCAACAAACGAAGTAGCTTGATTTCATAGAAACGCCAAAAAGAACAGAGTAATTGTACCTTAGGAAGAGTAGCTGTCTAGCTCGGTACCATCGTAGTTGATCTGAAAGTGCGTACTTAGAGATGCTGGCGGACTGGATACTCTATGAAGCAATTCCACTAGACTTTGTTTGACTTTAACACTGAAGTAAAACAATGTCTCTTAAAAGAAAGCATCTTTAGTAGCACCGCGACTTACTGAGTTCCTATACGTGAAAGGATGCCGTATATAATAGAATACAACTCCTGTCAAAGCTCGCCCTGTATATATAGGGAGAGAAAGCATCAGGAGGGGTAACGAGTTGTTTTTGTTTCAAAAATAATTCCTAACGATAAAATGTAAAAGATTTTGAGAAATACACCTGCAAGATATAATAACAAAGTGTTTTTAAGATAACAATTGTAAAATATTCCTAGAACACGGTTTGTAAACAAGAACCATTTAACGATAACATAACGACTTCCATGAATTTGTCTGCATGGGAAAACAAAGTCTGTTCAAATGGTTAGGTAGGTTTGAAATTCTCCTTGTCGCATTATGGAGTAAAGTGTATGATAAATCGCCTATTTGATATAGAAAGGGATAGGGATTTACTATTTTGAATTACAATACAAGGAACCAAAATAAAGGGACAGTTTTATTGTTCGTAAACGTGAACATTTGTGGGATAACAAAATACCGCGCTTATTATTTTGTAGTAAGGGTTTAGATAACAAACCCATTAATAGCTTTTATTTACGACATGCATGTACTTGAAACGTATTTTATAACGCGAAAAGTTTTAACCTGTTAAAGAAATCATAAAAGTATTTATCGAAGCAATGCAGGTGTTTAACTTATTTCATGGAATTTATAACGCGGGATTTTTAGTCTTTGCAAAACAAAGCAAATTATCATGGAATAGATTCCAAGTATTTAACATTGTACACACTTCATGAAATTTTATAGGACGTTTAAATATGAACTCATTTCAATTGGAAGTAGTTTAAGTTGTTAAATGAACATTTGTAAGACCCAAAAAAACGTAAGCAGTGTGGAGTCATTTGAGTTAGAAGGTTTATATGGCGTCTCTAAATAAATGTAAAATAAAGTAGTTGGAAATTAATATTTACAAACAGCATGGAGAAATCAATCGCTTTTGCAAATTTAACGTAACAATCTATTATGGCATAACTATCACTATCTAGATGTAATACTTGTAAAAAATGGAGAACATTTATAAACAACGCGCTGCCAACACTCGAAAAGGATATTACCAACATGCCTAAAGAACAGAGTCAGAGGAAGAATTGGTAATATCTACAAATTTGCAAAAGATAAAAATACTAAAACACTGAAACGACAAACCTCAAGATTTTTTACATTTTAGGTTATCATGTTGCCTTGTAAGAAAAGTTTTGAAAAAACTATATTCACTCCGTGCAGAGTAGTGTACAATGAATGTTTTGTTTCACTTGGAAAAAAGTCTCAAAATTATTCATTAGCGATGTTATGAGACGAGGAAATAACCGGTCGGTTTAAACACCTTTTAGTACGTACCTGCGTTCCATATATTTTCTTATGTAGCAATTAGGGACGTTATACACAAAACGACTTGGTCGAGCAATTGCTCTAGCCAGAACAAAACCTGACTCTTTTTAGTTTTCTTATCTATTTTGTAAATAGTGTAGAAGTATCATTTAAAGGTATAACGGCGGGAAAACATTTTCATCATCAACTACCGCTTGCTAAGAAGCGTAACAAGAAAATCTAGAATTTTGATGTTTTTTGTAATGTTGTACAACAAGCAAATTCTTGTAAATTAATGTAATAAATATAGCATAATATTGTTAACCATTCTTGTTCCAACTGAGTTTAGTGTGAAAGTAAGTTCAGGAAAGATTGTATATAATTATCAGAAATTCTTGTAGCTATAACAGTAAAAAAATTTTTATGTGCAGATCAAGTATAAATAAATGGTCTAAACTTGAAAGAGTTGTTATAAGTATTTTGCTTTGTTGGTCCGATTATACATTTATAATAGTAATATAGTAATATTTCATCCTGGAATCGATATACGGAGATTTTAAATTATTTTAGTATCATCATGCATTATTTTCTATGATGTTGTAAGTTTGGATGATGATGCATTTGCTCTTTTGCTCCTTAAAAGAAACCGCTTGTCAATTGCATGATGTAGATAAGACATCTTTTTTTAAATTAATCTCAGGATGATGGTCGTTAAGGCATTGTTTGTGTTAAAGCTAGACGCAGCTTCTGAAATTCAATAGGACCGTCTTTGTTTGGAGGGTTATTAACCAGCGGTTAATAGTATTTTTTTACATAATCTCTGATAGTATGTATAATGCTGGTTAGAAGCCGCTTTTTATCCAAACCAAGTTTTCCTTACTACGAAAAGATATTCTGTTGCTTGTGGTATATTTTATTGGCATTACTCTAACAAGCTGTTACCAAGGTAAATATAGTGCATCCTTTAGTAGTCCCTAACCTTAAGCATGGAAAATTCAAGCAGGCTTTGACTTGAGAGCCGCCCTTAGGTAGCTTATTATATCTTACAAACATGAATTCCTCCAACTTTTGATCCGATACTATTTCAGGGGATAATTAGCTTAACAATTATGGCACACTTCTGTATTCGACATTCAATCTATAGAATATTTTTAGATAGCTGTAAGATGCTTTACGTTCGTGTATCTTTTTAGAATAACTTGTTAATTTTGTGTTGCTCACCTTTTTACAATGTAATGTAGCATCGAGTTTAAAGTTGTGTTAGATTCTTTTTTCAAAACTGAAATTAAAAATTTATTTGAGCACACCTTGATACTGGTTTTTATTTTACTTTATGGCCTTGTTGTTGTTGTTGTTGTTGTTGTTGTAGTAGTAGTAGTAGTAGTAGTAGTAGTAGTAGTAGTAGTAGTTGTTGTTGTTGTTGTTGTTGTTGCTGGTGTTGTTGTTGTTGCTGGTGTTGTTGTGTGTTTGTATGTGTGTGTGTAGGTGTCTGTGTGTTGTGTGTGTGGTGTGTGTGCGCGCGTGCTTGTATGCTTGTGTGTTTACGTATTTATGTATGTGCGTGAGTGTGCGTAGTGTGTGTGTGTGTTCGTGCGTTTGTTTGTATGTGGGTATGTTTTCATAAACATAACTAAACTTTCGGGCACCTCTCTCCCACCAACCACTCAATCGCGCAAATATTTCTTTTACTTATTATACAGAATGTAGAAAAGTTCAGCAATAAGCTTGTTACGTTCCAATTCGTATTTGCTAATCTACTGCCTGCGTAATTTAAAAACTTCAATTTCTACTTATATCAATATGTGGTTTGCTACACTTTCATTATGTCAAGTTAGCTCAGTTAGACAAACAACATTACTCGTCTCTTATTTAACTCACTAGTTCTACGTTATGATTTCTTATCTAAGAATGTGCTTGATAAGAATTCCCTAAATGTTCCTAGTTAAATTGTAATCAAATAAAACGGAATTTCCGTGACAATTCTTCAGAAAACAATTTTATAAATACATTGACCGTATAGGTTCACTATATTTCTACGCTAGTTGGCGTAGTTTGTTCTACGATAAATAACATAAATTTAATTGGCAGTTACAAAATTCTTATAATGAAAAACGCGTTTTCTCTTTTTACGTGACCGAGAGGTAATTGAAAGTTGTTGTTTCCTTAATAAAAATTTTAATGTTCTCAGCCACGTTTAGAAAAAATATTGTTCGGATTTCAACGCACATTCAGAATCGTATATTATACTCCCATACTGTTGGGTTTTTTGAATAAATGCTTACCTGGTCATGCTAGAGAAATTTCACGTTGTCGTTACCACATATTTTGTTTGGCTACCGTGCATTGCAGGTGAAGTTATGACGAGATAAAGACCATACAGTTGCTTATGTGAACGGACATCATTAAATTCCAACAGGTTCGATTGCTCTATTAACTTTGTCTTGTGCCATCCCTGTACGCAAATATTTTCGTTCTTATGTTATTAAATTTCATATTCTTTACTGTATGCTCGGTCATTCACAAACTTTCATTAACATCTTTGACAGCTTTTTCAATTGAAATGATTATTTATTCATCACTCTATTGAATTTTATTAGTGTATTTGTATATTTAAAGTACATCGAGCTATCTTTACTTTTGATATAGCATTGAATGTTGTGCTTTCCTGCGTTTCTTACTATTCCGCAATTGTTTAATATAATGTATAATTACACGGCAAATTACGCGCCATTTGTATCAAACACCAAATACGTTTAAAAATGATACAATGGTCAAAGTTACATTTACAATATAAGTAAAACGGTTACTTACTTGTATTTCTTAACATCTCAGGATCCTTGTTGTTTTTGTGGGTAGGCTACGTCATTGTTGACTCCAAATTTTATCCGTCCATCCTAAACTCTATGCATTCGTAGGGCTACGATAAGGACAACCAGGTAGAGGTACACGAAGATAAGGCAGAAAGGAACCTACATCCTAAAAAGAGAATAGACACCTACCCCGCACAGATAGATGGTCTTGGCTTCAGGTCTCGTAGCTTAATAGCGCCCTTTCACACCTTCCGCACCTGCGCATTCTTTTCGCGCAAACCCATCTGTCCGGAATGACGGAAATTGACAAGTTTATTTAAAAATATTCGCGGAAATTTATTTACACATTATAACAATGTACATTGCCAATTTTGGCATGTAACATGAAAATGTATTCGGATATCAGCACTGTTTGCTTTCTGAAAAGACATGCTTGAATTATTTTAAAGTATTATCAGAAGTTTTATATAAAACGGGTTTTCAACATAGTTCGGTTCATATCGAATTTGTTGATTTCTTTGTATATTTTACTGTGGATTTACAGGCTACAATAGAGGTTAGATAGCTCTGAAAATTATTTATTGCAGGAATATAAAAATCAATGAGAATTTAAGACGTTTTTTAAACGTTAGTATAAGAATTTACAATGTACATGAAACGTTAGGATTAATCTTTGCGTCGTTGTATCATAAATATTAATATTTCAACCTAACCTTTTTCAGGGAAATTGGATGTTACCGGTGCTATGCTCTAGACTTTACTCTAAGCGGTAGAAAGCAATGGTTCAGGGGTGGGAATTGATATTAAAAAAAATAAACAATATATTGAGCGCCACTACATTCAGAAAAAAGGGGAATGCAGAACCCAAAAGTTGACTACAACGATGAGATACCTGAAATAAATTACAAGATTAAAAATATAACACATGAGGCTGCAGTTTGCTCCTCCAATATATTTCAAAATAACATGATATTATAAGTACCTTTATATCTTGAAGCATTAACCTTTATGAAAGTATTTTATATACTCAAAGAGTGTATGCCTTTTTGTTTAAATAAAAGTGTTCTAGGTTTTTTTGAAAAGTATAATGTAGTATAATATGCTTTAACAAATTTATATGTTGTAGTAAAAAGGGAACGTATTTGTAATTCAGGTATTTAAAAATGTTTGTGCAATAGTAACTTAACTTTTTTTAAATATATAGAAAATGAAAATATAACTCTCTTAATTTTAAGTTTCATATTAATACTAAACCTTAACGTTTGATTCTAATAAAATGCAACAATTATTATTTTATGTAGAAACCGGATCCGTTAACTACTCACAATTAGAATGTATAGATTTTAAGTACATTAATATAGTAAATAAATTGAGCAACGTTTCATAATCAGATGACAAGAGAAGCAAAAATATATTTAGTCAAAAATTAAATCAGCTGCATGATTTATACAAGTTATTTATTAATATAATTTGAAGTATGGAATGTTGATAAACAAATAAGCTTCAATATAAACTCACTAGAATATTATAATGTCTCTCTTTAATCATAATAAGAGATGAACAATATAAAAATTTACTTGATAGCTGTTATAGCAAGCTATAATTAATTAAACTAGAACTAGGGTTATGTTTAAATGTATTGATCAATATTATCAAATTACATAATCAATGCGAAATACACCCTGTTTCTAATTTTTAAATTCACTTAAATTTCATGAAATATTTATAGCCGTATTAGATTTTATAATACCACTATTGGAATGTAAACAAAACGAAGTTGACAAGTGACATCTTTCGAATAAAATTATAAAGAGTATGCACCTTGACAATCTAGTTCAACACCTGTTATACCAACCAGATTTATGTATCGATTACGTGCTGTTTATGAAACGAAGTATGGCTGATCGGACTTTGACCATGCATCTTCACAGATAATTAATCCATTTATTTAATTCAAACAAGGTGAAATCTTGCAATCTTGTACCAAGCAGTTATACTGCATTGAAATTACGAGCATCCAAGATAGATGTAATTAAATATCACGGCGATTCTTCAAAAACCAGACTAACAATCATGTGTGTGCATCTTAAACGAATTGTAATATTAGATTCTGAACTAACGTACCGAGAAGCGCATTGTTAATTCTCTAAGGAATCATTACGTAGATCCTTCTCAACGTTTCACTCACCTCTTTCGCTATCCGGATCCTAAGGTCAGAGGACGCTAAACGAGCAATGTTAGTTTGATAAGAAGCGACCTTAGACTCTCTTGCGATTAAGAACAAGTTGTCTTATACTACGACACATTCATAACTTTGAATATTTACGACAGATGGCTGCACATATTACCAAATATTTCATAAAGATGTAAATTAGGAGTGTATTTATTTATCTACATTATAAATGTAATAATGAATTGTTATTAAATCAAATAAGAATATAAATTGAATGTTGTAAACAACAACTGAATCAATTGTTGAGATGTAATTATTATGTTATAATGTATTAATTATAGCTGATTAAACATTCCAAATGCGTAATAGATATTGTAAAGTGTGTTGCATATATTAGCGGTTATGTATGACTACATAATAAAAGTAATTATTAAGGTTATTTTGCAAACGTAGCATTTGAAAATGTTACAATATTAATTGCGAATATTAGGTAGTTTCATAAAGCGTAGGGTAGAAGATTTCTATTTTTAAAGGAGTAGTTTGTAAGTGTATTAATACGAAAGTTCCAGTTTCTGTATATACCAAAAATCGATAAATTAAAAGGGTTATTTCTTTACGTGCATAAAGTGTACATAAATTTAGCATAGTGGAAAGCTTTAATATTGATTCACCTTGTAAAGATGTAATGTAAGGTAAGAAAGTGTGGTCGACAAATAGCTTATAAACGGCTAAAGTTTCTAAGAAGGAACGTGCAAGTAAACAATTCGTTTTTAGTTAAAAATGAACGTTGAAAATGTTCCTGGTATCAATTGAAATAAGATAGAAGAAAGTTTATTTCTAGGATTTCTAGTTAAACGCTCAACATTGTAATAAACGAACGAATAACGAGTATTTTAGGTAGGGTGTTGAAGGTTGTATAAATGGATCGATATTAGATAGAGAAGCCGTATTTTAACATGTATTAAAATGAGACAAAATTTAGGTGTTCATTGACTTTGAAACTACAAAGAGGATAAGGACTAATATAATGAAAATAGGAGAGACGAAGATAGTGGTAAAAATACACATTTAGAAAGGAGATGGACGATACTTGAGCGAGGGTAGATAAGTTAGAATAATATATTACTTGTGAACTTAGGAATAGATATAAAAAATACTGCTTAGACAAGGACACAATAAACGGTTAACTGGCATGGAAAATAGGGAGCGTACAAAACAGAAGACAGAACATTTTTGAATATAAGAAAAAGCAAGGTGACTGTATATACGTGCATGCGAAAGGAGTGTTTTAAATGCTTGTGTTTGTATCAACGATGAGAGAATTCAACGAAGCCGACGGCTGTTGAAAATTTTAATGTGATTTTCGAAGTAAAATGTTTATTTTGTATGCAAAATTCTTAGACTTTCGAGACGGTTGGCATACGGCTGCCAGTTTTGCACAGAATTGTGGGTAGTTAACGATACGATTTTTAGAACCAACAAAGGTTGAGTTTTGTTTGGTGAAGAGTGTTTTGAGAATCGAAAACCGTTGTAGAAATTTAACAGGAAGGTTTGTTGTTGTAGTATTGTATTTTAGGAAGTGAGCTTAATCGGGGGGATTTTGGTTTATATAAACCACCGTGAGTGGGTGAGTGGTTCTCTACTTGCTGCAAAATTTCATCAAAAGTTTCGCACGTCTATAGTACTTGATTCAAGCGACTAGTGAGTTTTGATATTTTAAAAATTATTTCAACGTACACAAGTTGGTGTATTGTAAAAATAAATGTTTTAAATGTGTTAAGTATATTTTGAAAATCGAGGCATGCAGAATAGTAAGTAGAAATTCCTTTCTTATTTTGGTGGCTGATGCTTGTTGAGCATTCAAATGGAATTGTGGATGTAATTGGAACGTTGACTGATGTATGGAGGATTTGGACTTACAGTAAATTGGAAGAATAAAATTTTAGATAGATGATTGCTTTCGCAGATGGTGTGAGTCAACTTAGGGTGATTCCGGTACGTGCAGTCGTGGGAAGAAGTTACGTCTGCGGTGGTTTAATGGCAGATTCCTGTTTGGGCTACTTTCCAGGTAACTGATTTTTTTGCAAAAACATTTATTTTTGTGGTTGTTTGGTGTTATGACATTCTGTGCTTCTGGGGGTATATTTTGGTGAATTCTTTGGACAAAGAAATAGAGTTTTTAATATTTTTAATGAATTATGTAGAATATGTTAAGGCGAAATTTTGTATTATTCAATAATGTGTATTAACTGCTTATATAAAAGATAAATGGGTTTTAGGTGATTTTCCGTACAAAATAAAGTTTAGCACAAGTAGAAAAAGGTTTACTATGAGCTCTTATTAGACCAGCGATTTAAAGTAAGGTGTGAGGTTAAACCCAGTTACTTTCAATATTTTATTTAGTCAGAGGAATGAAATTGTATATAAAAAAATTTGATAAAAATGAATTAGTAATCGACTTAGATATATGTAATCAATGAATGTATGCAGTAATAATTGAAAAAGTTTGCTGTGAGATTTTCTGTGTAAATAAATTATGATGGATTTTTTTTGTAGTCGAGTTTCTTTTATAAAAAAAGTAGGGCAGAATTTTATAGGTATCCGTAGAGCAGCCGCGGCGAACTTCACTGATGAAACTGAGTTTCTTTTATTATAGGAAAAAGCTGGGAGTATTTTGGCGTCCAAAATGAAGAAATTCTTCAGAGGATAAAATTAGGTATTGAAGAGACGTAAGTTGAAAGGAGTTTTGTATTCTAGCTAAACTTCAGAACATTATGATTTCCAAAGTGCGGGGTTTCTAGAGCTAGACTACGTAGAATTTATAACGACCTAAACTGGGGGCTTTCAGAGTTAATCATCGCAACACTATGGTGCTCAACGGTGGTGATTGAGTTTTTTAGAGCTAGTCTTCACAACAATATAACGGCCTGAACGTGTGGGGCTTCTCCAGGAAAGCTACACAACATTATGGCGCACAACGGTGGTGGTTCAGTTATTCAGAGATAGTCTTCACAACAATATATATATATATATATATTGCCGTGGTTGGCGACATTAAGGGTTTGACATCAAGTGTCATCAAATAATTTTCAAAAATAAAAAAAAAATCACAAAAGAAATTTCTTACCCTGTTACTTTTTGCTTCAAAAAATCTTCAGCAGCTTCCCTGGCTAGCTCAGCTGTGTCTCTTCTCGGATACCTAAATATAAAACCATTCTTCCTTCACACTCGCACACTATTCAATAAAATCACCAAATAATATAACAATCATACAATCTTTTATTTACCACTATTTACAGATAAATTATTCACATGTATAAAACAGTTTGGTACACTAATTACAAACTCAAAATGTGATATGTTTTTAAAGTCCTTGCTTTTCTAATTAATTGCAAATAAATTTAATAAAATATGAGTAGATGGGCCCCACATAATACCCTAAATTGATTGTACATAAATTAATACAAAATTAATAGACCCGTTAATGTCCAGAATAAAATTTAGTAAGTTTTAAAGACACCCTTTTTCAATATTTAAATAACCCAATAAATTGTCCAATACATGAATCTTTTCCAATAAGTTTATATAACCATAAATAAACCCCAAAATTCACTCACACGGCACAAAATTTTGCAAAAGTTTATCAGACAACAGAAATTTCAAATAAATTACCTGGAGAATTCTTCAAGCCTCCATTCCTTCGTGACCATGCGCTGTCGTACTCCGCATATTCATAGACGATAACCCCAATTACTCGCCAAGCGCTTTGTTTCAAAGTACCATTCCAAAACAGCATACCATTCTTGGTTGTTTGTGATGCTTACCCACGTATATTATGCTTCCATTTATTGATTTTCTAGCTTGGTAAAGTAGTAGCCGGACCTCTATTAATTTAATATACACTACACGTATCTCTTGTTAATAACTAGAAGGCCACTGCTACCCAGTTATACGTGCTAGCACTATAATGAACATATCTAATACTCACATAACAAAACTCTACTATAATGTTGGTCTATCGTAGTATAGTAGTATAAAAGCGATGAGAAGACAAAGAGAAACCTAATAATTTAGCTAAAGTATTAATATCTTTAAAAACGCTACCTCCCGGATACGCTTCACGCGAAAAGCTTATTTTCAAATAACAATTCTGCAAACTTTGATATAACCGTGTTGAAAATTCCTGAAATTTACTCCGTGAAAGTGCCGTATGTATACGAAATTGCTCCCACCTGTCGCGTGTTCGTACGTTTGGAAAACTGTCTGTTCCTAACCAATGATACTATTTTGTGTCGTCATAAAAGCCCGCCTGTAATATTTTTATCTCTGTCTGATGCATGTCTGCTGTCGCGTTCAAAACTCCACTTGTGTTATAGAAAATCGATATTGCTGACAGCCCATCTTCACTCCACGTGGATATAGTACGTGCGTTTTAAATATCAACACTTTTATCTCTGTCTCCATCTGTAATATATAACCGATCGTGCATCGCCCTTGCTCTTTAAGAAATTTGTTAGCTTGTTGTTCGAACCAACTGACGGTTGAAATTATTTTCTACGAAGTCCTGCTCATAATTTCGACGAATGTAACCTTTTAAAAATGCAGGTGTATGTTAATTATAGACCGTTTAAAACAACAATTCATGGAGTTTATATTTTGTCGTATTAGATAAACTGACGTTTGCTTATTACAAAGAAATCTTTTGCCTTTGAATTATTGATTTTCCTTACCCTAGTGGGTTTCCTAATGCTTTTACGTGTTGAATTAAAATAGATTAAAATTAATTATGCGTATTCTATTTGTTTTAAAACTGTTTTTCTTTATGTACTTTTAACATTTCAATTATTAATTATAAAAATACGTCAATACTTTTCCGTTCTCCCTAAATGAATTAAATAAATTTTGCGCGTAAATAGTATGTTCTTTTCTCTATACAGGGTGGTCGAAATTTTATTGTTTACCCCAATTTAACCATTTGAATCCACAACATAATCTCCTATTTCAATTCTAAGAAAACTCCCGAATGTTGTCTTGAATTTAAATATCTTTATTTTTACCGCCTAATCTTACATGTTATTTCTATACACCTATCTACTCACCTAACACTACGTATACCTATTTATTCAACCTATCACTACTTATCTACCTATTTCTATTTATTTCTATCTATCTCTAATTATTTCTATCTAACTACACCTATTTTTATTTATAATTGACTATTCACACCTATCCCTATCTTCTACCTAACTATTTCGATATATTACTAACTCTTCACCCTCTCATTCTATCTGTTTTCTGTTTTTATTTTACCCTTTCGTCATTTATTGACTCTTTAAGTACCTCACTTTTATACTTTTCTACCTATCTTCACTCTTATACTTTTCTAGCCATCTTCTACTTATGTCCCTCTGTTATTTTTAATCTTACCTACTATCACTATCTATATTTTATCCTAACTATACACACTTAACTCTATATCTACATCTAACTATTTTCCTATATTTATCCTATACCTAGTTCTATTTTTTTACATACTGTAAACAAAAATTAATTTTTTACCTTCGTGAATATCAGATAACAAGTTGCACCTTTATATTTCCTAAACCCTTACCTGATATCACAAGGTCGAGAATTTCTTATTAACAATGAAAGCCCAAGGTAAAGTTGGATGGAAAATGGCTTGAGAAAAAGAAAAACTCTTTAGACATAAACGGCTAGTAGAGTGTTAGTTCTGGGTAGATCATGAGCTGGGGTCATGGGTTGTCAAATGACCAAAAATATAAATAATGAGCGCCACCGTATTTTTCAATACAACAACCTACAAAAATTAACTGTGCTTGTATTAGGGGAATGCGGAAACCTTATATCAACACCACTAATATAGCCATAAAACCTGAATTTCACTCTTTTAAAACACTTACCAAAATCTCAAACACCAGATGTCATACAGATGTCTCGACTTTACCTGTGAACAAAGAAATGCACAACATGGACACCGTATGTGTCCTCAAAAATATTTACCAAAAATAAAATAATAGAATTTAAGTTTCAAAAATATACACCCAGGGTATTTGTTATCATTACACACAATTTCTGATCAGGAATGACTTGTAAATTTTACTTGTTTTTTAAATAATAAAAGAGTCATGCAAGAAAAATAGATTCTATTTGATTAAATTTCTTGATTCGTTTTAATATAATATTTTTCAACTAATAATTTTTTTTATAGAACAGAAATATAATAAGGATTGGTATCCAAAATAATAAAGATCTCTAAATGAATCTTTCTTAATAAATTTTATGAAAAGTTTTTAATTACTTTTTAATTACTTAAGTTCAGATAAAATTGCATGCATCAACCTGAAGTTAGTTTTACTTAATAGGTATTAAAAGAATTCCTCATGTTGATTAAAAATCAAAGTACTTGACCTCAAAATTATTAAACATATTTTAAATTAGCGTAACATGACATGTGAGGTCTAAATTGGACAGCTGAATATTTTTTTTATTTGACATTATATGTCACTAACAACTTTTTAGTTTAGTTAACGTTATCTGTTTGTGCAATAATTATGACAAGCAATGAATTTATTACGTAATTCTTTCTTTCCTTAAACGATTTTTAAGTGACTTTAGTGTAAATAAAGTTTCAACCTTATATTTTCTTATTGCGATTTAAATAATAATGAAAGTGATTAAATGCTAAATAACACTCACGTGTGGAAATACAGTACGACCAAAAGAAATCGAACTATATCCCCAGCTGTCGGAAATTCCATTAACATCTGCGTTCTGCGATGCACTAATAGAAGCCACGTGAAAACGTACGATATTATTGCTGGAATTTTGAGAACTCTTCTGAATAAAAACAGTATTTAACGAAACCAATTTCTCCTTGATTACATCCTATGAAATTTAGTATTCCAAATCCCAAACTAAATTTTCTTGAAATTAATTCTTTGATATTACTTATAAGATATACTTATATGATATTGCACTAAAAGGAAAATATTAATAAAATTTATTTAATTAATTTATACCAACTGTTTTAATGATGAGGGGAGCTTCTATCTCCTTAGGCCTGCAGGGATCAACTGAACTGCTTTAGGTGAAACATATAAAAAAATACCATCACGCTAAAGCCGCTAGGAACAACGTCCAGACACGAAGATTCAATCAATTAAAATTCTTTTTCGGACCGTGTTACAGGCCACGTGCTTAGATACGACCATCTTGACTTTACTACGCCGCCGATAGCAGCTTACCTCTTCAAACGCTGATAGCAAAGTGATCGAATTGACAACTCGACGAAGCTTAGTAAAGAAACTTAGACCTCAAAAGCGAAGGAGTCTATATGCTATTATAAATTTTATGTATTATTTTTATTGTATGGAATTTTACAAATTATATTTTTATATTATTGCTGTTTTATTTTATATTAATGGACAAAGTGTAACTACGAAAAAAAAACGTTACAATACACCTATCTCTATCTCTACCTATTTAAATTCTACGCTATCATTCCCCTATCTCTATATTTTTATCTATTAACATATCTTTATTTAAATCTGACTCTTTTCTTGATCCTCCATGTCTTTCTTCTCACAATCCTAACACACTTCATCCCTATTTCTCCTTCTTCTGTTTCTATACTTATCATCCCTGTTACTTCACATAAAATAAAATCATCCCTATTATCCTGACTCTTAAATATTTCTTCTTCAGTGCCTATACTTGTCTGTTTCTCATTTACTATTATTTTCTTTTCTGCGGACAAACCAAACAATACTACCTCAACATGTTCATCTTTTCCCTCTACAGAAAACTCTTCATCTCTTCTAGACCCTTTATGTACAATATTCAGTCCATAAAAATCTCCTAAATTCAAATTACTAAAATTATCTTTGCCACTTAATTCACTTATGCCTACTTTTACCTCTTGTGTGTCACATAATGCTGTTTTCGCCTATACTTTTATTAATTCTGACTCTTCGTTCACTATCAATTGTACCTCTTCTAACTTTTCCTCATTATATTCATCTGAGTAGATCTCTTTTACCTCTTTCTCATCTACCTCTATTCTATTAATACATAACCCCACGTCATCCTCTGTGACCTCATAACTTGCCTTCCAGGGCAATATCCTATCCCCAATCCTAACTATTTTCCTCTCCATATCTATTATAACATCTAACTTCATCATACAATCGACCTCTAATATCCCTTTAAACTTTAACCTAGGTACAATTATAAATTCCTGTTCACAGCTAACTGAACCTAACTCTACTTTCAAAATAACCACACTATTCACAACAGCAAATCGCTTTTTATACGGCGCAACTAGATGACTTCTTTTTATTGGCATTATCCTGTCACACATTTTATCCTTACTTTCATTGACAAATTCCTCCAATACTAAATTCGCCTCAGCTCCTGAATCTAATAACGCTCCTAAATTTTTTTCAAAAATTTTAATATCATTTATGGCCAAACAAAATTTTTCTATTATTTCTGGCTCAATTTCTTCCTCTATTTTTAAAAATTCCTTTGGATGTTCATATTTGTACACAGTGATGTCTAGTGGTTTGTCCTTGTCTAAAAATCCTGTCCAGGTCTGGTCTCCCTACTCGGTCCAGGTCTCGCTACTACCTCCGCATATGTTCGTGGTGTGTCTACCCGGTTCGTGCTATCATTTTCCCTATTGTTCGTTGTTGTCCCCCTTATGTCTGGTGAACTGTAGTGTCTTGTTATGCTCGGTCTAGGTGCAGGTCCCCTACCTACACTATTGCTCCTGAAGGTCCGTCTAGGTTCCCAATTTTGTCTATTGTATGCAAAATTTGTCTCCCGTCTTGTGTAATTGTCCCGTCTTTGATAACTGTCCCTTCTATTCTCGAACCTAACTGTATTCACCTGTCGTTCCCTATTTTCACGAGGTCGTCCACTACTCACGTCATCATACCTTTGCAGGTACTCCAAAAACATCTTCCTGTCCACAATGTTTTGCAACGCTACATATTGCCTCACCTCAACCTCGAAATGTCATGATAAATACTTAATTATTTGTCTGTCGGTCAGTGGTGGATTTAGTTGCTTTGCTATGCTATACTTGCGTATAGCATATTGCTCCATACTTCCTGCAAACTCCCCTTTAAATTTTCCTGTGATAAGATCGTCTCGTACTTGGTCCTGTCGATGGTCACTCCAATAATGTTTAAGAAATCTGTCCTCGAAGTCATTATATATGTCAATTTCCTGTTCTATTAAATTGGGCCCAACTTCAGCATGGTTTTTCAGTAACGCTTTAACAACATTAAGTTTTGCCTGTTCGTCATACAAATTATTAACCAAACCTAGAACTTTATTAATAAATATCTGAGGATTTACCCTACTATCCCCATAAAATTTTATTTGTTGATCCAGCGACATATTACCTGTTACGAATCTTGACCCATCAACCATTAATGTTGCTACGTTTTGTTTAATTCCGGTCACTTCTCTCTCGACCCTACCTAACTGATCCCTACATGAGTCCGTTACCTTAGTCATTTTAGCGTTAATTTCGTCCTCACAGAAGATCCTTACTTCTGTCCTTAATTGTCCCATTTCCTGACTTAAACCTCTAATGTCACGCTCATTTTTACCTACCCTATTTTCAACTTCCTCCATTTTCACGGTCAAACTGTTTTTAAAATCCAAAACTTCTTTATTTGTCTTATCTATTTTCTAACTCAATGTCTCCCTAACTCCCGTTAATGTCTCATTCATTTTTTCCATTTTTCGTTTTGATTCTTCCCCATTTTTTTCACCCCACTCAGCGTCTCATTTATCCTATCAAATTTCCTATTTGAGTCCTCTCTAACCCCGCTTAATGTTTCATTCATTCTTTCAAGCATCCTCATTATCATCTCGTTTCCTTGGTCTGATACAGTTTTTGACTGGTCCCTCCTACCTTCAGCTTCCTCCATTTTTCCTGCTTTATCAAATAACGCACTGTTGTCACTTCCAATTTCCACTCCTTGGCTTCTTAACCACTCCTTTCTCTGCATACGTTCAAATCACTCCCAAACACACTCAAAAATTATTTTTAAATTTATACAAGACCGACTCTCTCTCTCTCAGTTCGCCAGTTTCCTGGAATAAAATGTTTAAATTTTATTTGGAGCCTGAGCCACACGTTGGGCGCCATAAGATTGCTGTGGTTGGAGACATTAAGGGTCTGAAATCGACTGTCATCAAATAATTTTCAAAAATAAAAAAAAATCACAAAAAATGTCTTACCCTGTTACTTTCTGCTTCAAAAAATCTTCAGCATGCTTCCCTGGCTAGCTCAGCTGTGCCTCTTTTCGGATATCCAAATATAAAACCATTCTTCCTTCACACTCGCACACCATTCAATAAAATCACCAAATAATACAACAATCATACAATCTTTTTATTTACCTCTATTTACAGATAAATTATTCACATGTATAAAACAGTTTGGTACACTAATTACAAACTCAAAATGTGATATGTTTTTAAAGTTCTTGCTTTTCTAATTAATTGCAAACAAATTTAATAAAATATGAGTAGATGGGCCCCACATAATACCCTAAATTGATTGTACTTTGGAGTATGGTGAGCTCATAATAACCCAGTTGATTTAATATATGCCTTTTACCTTGCATAAATTAATATAAAATTAATAGACCCGTTTACCCTTTACAATCGAATTTATATCCAGAATAAAATTTAGTAAGTTTTAAAGACCCCCTTTTTCAATATTTAAATAACCCAATAAATTGTCCAGTACATGTATCTTTTCCAATAAGTTTATATAACCATAAATAAACCCCAAAATTTACTCACACGGCACAAAATTTTGCAAAAGTTTATCAGACAACAAAAATTTCAAATAAATTACCTGGAGAATGCTTCAGGCCTCCATTCCTTCGACGATGATCACCAGAACATCTCAGCTTCGTGACCATCCGCTGTCGTACTCCGCATATTCATAGACGATAACCCCAATTATTCGCCAAGCGCTTTGTTTCAAAGTACCATTCCATAACAGCATACCATTCTTGGTTGTTTGTGATGCTTACCCACGTATATTATGCTTCTACTTATTGATTTTTTAGCTTGGTAAAGTAGTAGCCGGACCTCTATTAATTTAATTTACACTACACGTATCTCTCGTTAATAACTAGAAGGCCACTGCCACTCAGTTACACGTGCTAGCACTATTATGAACATATCTAATACTCACATAACAAAATTCTACTATAATGTTGGTCTATCGTAGTATAGTAGTATAAAAGCGATGAGAAGACAAAGAGAAACCTAATAATTTAGCTAAAGTATTTATATCTTTAAAAATGCTACCTCCCGGACACACTTTACGCGAAAATCTTATTTTCAAATAACAATTCTGCAAATTTTGATATAACCGTGTTGAAAATTCCTGAAATTCACTCCGTGAAAGTGCTGTATGTATCCGAAATCGCTCCAACCTGTCGCGTGTTCGTACGTTTGGAAAACTGTCTGTTCCTAACCAATGATACTATTCTGTGTCTGTCTGATGCATGTCTGCTGTCGCGTTCAAAACCCCACTTGTGTTATAGAAAATCGATATTGCTGACAGCCCATCTTCACTCCACGTGGATATAGTACGTGCGTTTTAAATATCAACGCTTTTATATCTGTCTTTATCTGTAATATATAACCGATCGTGCATCTCCCTTGCTCTTTAAGAAATTTGTTAGCTTGTTGTTCGAACCAACTGACGGTTGAAATTATTTTCTATCAAGTCCTGTCTTATTATGCTTATAATTTCGACGAATGTAACCTTTTAAAAATGCAGGTGTTCGTTAATTATAGACCGTTTAAAACAACAATTCTTGGAGTTTATATTTCGTCGTATTAGATAAACTGACGTTTGCTTGTTACAAAGAAACCTTTTGCTTTTGAATTATTGATTTTCCTTACCCTAGTGGGTTTTCTAATGCTTTTACGTGTTGAATTAGAATAGATTAAAATTAATTATGCGCATTCTATTTGTTTTAAAACTGTTTTTCTTTATGTACTTTTAACCTTTCAATTATTAATTATAAAAATACGTCAATACTTGTCCGTTTTCCTTAAATGAATTAAATAAATTTTGCGCGTAAATAATTTGTTCTTTTCTTTATACAGGGTGGTCGAAATTTTATTGTTTACCCAACATTTAACCCTTTGCATCCACAACAATATATATATATATATATATTGAGTATTAATGAGGTTACAAGAGGTTATTGGGTGCCAAAATCTGTGAAAAAACCCTTCAAAGAGATTGAAAACGAAGTAAAGTAAAATCCTCCTATATTTAATTTTTTACTTATTATAAGCATAAGTGTATTCCATTAGCACATAAAATAAGGTTCCCATGTAAAATAACAGGTTGAACGTAGTTTGATTACAATGGATTTTTAATTGAAACAGTAAATTTCTATGATTTCCTACGGAGAGGTTAGACAACCCATCCGACACGTCTGTATATTTCCAAGAGGTTGGTTGTATATATTCCTAAGGCGGACTTTCCATTATCGATTTTAGTTTTTGACTTATTAGAACGTAACTATAAGCTTGAATTCATTCGGGATATGGTTCTTACATAAGTAAGATTCGCACTAAAGGCTAAACATGCTACGTTTGTTAAAATGAATAAGAGTATTAATTTGTTGGTTTCAGATGGAGTCTTTTCTAGTGGGAACCGCTATCGAGTGTCTTGAGGGTGTTTGTTTTAGTGTCTCGAGCATAAAGGTAAGTAACCAACAAACATGCGGCCACTCTCGTGCTTACTGCAAGGGCCATACCCGAGCTATGCCGTGGTGACGCTTATACCTTCTTTTAAAACCGTTTACGATCTGTCACCTAGGTTCTCTTTTGTGGTAGGTAATATGCAGGTGACTTCACCAGTGTTAACGGTTATTTTACTACACCTATTAACAGGCGCTGCTTACTCAAATATTCAGCATGGGCATTTCTGTAAACGCATTCATTTGAAACAAAAGCAATAAATGTGGATTCGGCGCGATGGTGCTTCGGCACAATCTTCGATTGCCGTTAAAAAGCATTTACTTGAAACTTTTGGACAACTATGTTAGAAAGGGGTGGACGTCTACCATAGTCTACGAAATAACTGAGATATAGGTACCATTGATTGCTTTCATTGGAGATTTTTCAGAAGTTTAGTGTATGTTTTATCCGTAAATAATTCCAAGGAGCTGCGACAACGCGTAGGTCAAGGGTATCACTTAATCGAAGCCAACGCTAGAATTTTCAAAAAAGTTCCCCACCGTCTTGCAGTAGAAATATTCTGAGTGTTGTGGAATAAAGGTAGGGCACTTTGCACATCTGATTTGACTCTTTATATTTGTTATTTGTTCATAAATATTGTTAATTTGTTTGTTAGACCATAACTTATAAAAGTGATCTAAACGTAAAATGTTTTAAATTTCCAAAACCATCTATTTGCGGACTTATATTCTTTATTACTTGCTTTATAATTGAATCAACTTTTAGTATAAAGTGCTTAAAGGCGAAATTGTATTCCGTTCACTAACAACCTTATAAATACGTCTGGATAACAACTCTAACAAGTTGCTGTTGGGGTAAATCTAATCTGTTCAGTGCATTCAATACTCCCTTAATGGTAACCATGGAGAATTCAAAGAAGCTTGTCAGAAGACCCATCGGGGCTGGATCTATCATCGTGTATATCACTAAAGCTTTTTGGTTTTATATGATACTCTGGAAATCGATAACTAATTTTTCCATTATGTATACACTCGTATCAGATTTCGATTAATACGGTTGAAGGAATCTTGCAAATTTCAATATAATTTAACACTAATCTGGGAATTCTTGCATTCTCAAGCGCTTATTTAATGTAGTTCTTGAATCTCACGGCATCTTTAATACATATATCATATTTTCCAATATAACGTACTTATGGTATAGATAATTAGGATCGGCGACGTTCTAAACCTTAAAACAAAGGAGCAGAACTGGAGTTTAGAAAACCAGTTTACAAAGATGTTATTATTTGTATTGCCCAATTAATGCTATTACTTTTATCTACGTTTCATCTACAAAAATATGTTGTTCCGGAGGCAGAATATGAATTATACTTAAAGTTAGTGCTGATAATAACAATATATGTTCCGGATTTGGATGCTGTAATTTGAGAAACCAATAAAGACGACGTTTCGCTCGCTTTCATAAGGGGATCCTTCAGGGCTCTGCTGCTGAATGTGAAGATACACGCCTAATTAAGCTGAAAAGTATCTTGCAGTAAAGCAAGGTATGCAGTCTCTTACTAATCTACAAGAAGCTTTTTTTCATACACTGCTTTGCTGTAATGCACTTTTCAGCCTAATTAGATGCGTGAGTCTATAACATCAGAAGTATATTCTAGTCTTCTCTTAATGATACACCTTACGACAGCAGGCGAATCGTTGACTCTATTAGCTTCTATAATTGTGGTGGTGGCCGCGAAAATTTCCTACAATATAAAGTTAAGTACATTAAATTTGTAGAGGTTAATACCAATTATTTTTTGTGTAATAATAAATAAGAACTCTGAATTTTATTTTGTTTCATTTCATTTATTTGCATAAATGTTATTTACAGTTTACACATACGAATAGGGTAGAGTTCTGCTCTGCAAGTCTTCCGCTTCTTCTCAATATAATGTTAATACAATTATAATAAATTCTGTCCACAACCAATTACACAACAAGAATTAACTATATCCCATCAAAAGCAATAACACAATAACAATAAATGCATAAGAAAACAACCTATATATTGCAGCATTAATTAAGACATATATGAAATATTCTAGAAAGTACGCTTATTCGACTTTTACTAAAGCGACCTTATATCTATCTAGCAATCAGAAAGGACGGTTTACAGGTATCGTGATACAGTCCAAATACAATTTGTCTAGCGTTAAGAATGGATGATTGGCAGGTATCGTAGTACAATAGGGTTGTTCTCGAAAGATTTATCGACTCGTATCTTAGATTTTACTCTATTTCCTAGAATAAAGAATTATTGTGAATAAGTGCGAAACCCGATACGATATATTAGTATTAGTTTGAATTTTGTACTAAAAAACGTTCGATGTACATAAATGAATGTAAACATATTTGCTTAGGTGATAAAAGTGTGTTAGATAAATAAATTGCCACTGAGATTACTGTAACAATTGTGTTTAATTTTCCATGTTTAGAAGACTACATTAGTGCTTACAAAATATGATTAAGCCAATATAAACAAAACTGTAGCTATTTGTGTTTGTGGAAAGTAATCATTAGATTTATATTTCATAGAGATAAAGATCAAAGATATATATATATATATATATATATATATATATATATGTATATATATATATTGTTGTGAAAATTATAGGTTAAGAGGAATAGATAGGTCTAGAGAATGAATTTGTAACAACCGTGTATATAGGAAATAGGGATAATTTATTTACGCGCCAAAGTAATTAGTTTTGACATGAAAACTTTTGTATTTATAAATCGGAATGTTAAATATGCATAAGTGTAGAAGCTTTGTAGTAAGGGAAAACTCAAGGATACGAATGTAATTACCTTTAATATTTTAAAAGTTGTAAATCAAGTACATCCAATAATAATGAGAGCTTTTGGGTATATAAAATCAATAATGTAAACGCATATTTTCCATTTAACTAAACAAAGCGTTCGTTAAATACAAATCCTAAGAAATTCTATAAGTTGAACAACTTGGAAAATACGATTTCAAACGGACAGTTGCTTCATAGAAAAGTCTGACAGATAAATAAACAGGTTCAAGGAGCCAGAAATGAACGTTGGAATATAATTCTGTAGAAACTTTGTTAACGGTCGACACAAAAGCTAGGAAAATAACAGATGGTTTGAAAGCAAAGTGAGACTGAATATCGATAGAGTAAAGCAGACAGAGATCACATATACTAGACGTTGGGTAAAACACTCGTTTATAGTGCGCGACAAGTTTGGGGGTTAACCACAATATCGATTTTCTGTTGCTTGAGTGGGATTGTAAAACTGACAACAAATATGTGTTAGACGAGGGTAACATAGTTGAAGGCTGGACATAAGAATGGGCGAAATGTTTGTGATTGGCTGAGTGCTAGAAATTTCAAAGAAGCTCGCAACCGTTGTATTTTGTTGACCAGTTTTCGGGCTAAAACGACGATGGAGTGAGAATTCTACGTTTTACAAAGTTCGTTACGTACAAAATTTTTAGAATCGGTTACAGTAGAGGAGCTTTTCGACTGAAATAGGAGCAGGGGGTGTGTATCGACGGATATAAATACACAAGGAGATGCAGTAAAGCTCTCTCTTATTTTGCTTATTCGATTGACTTCGCTTAGATTTTACGAGAATAAAATTTTATAAAAACTTGGATTTACTTAGAGTACGTTTACCAGAGTGGTTAGTTAGATTTACTTAGAGCCCTAAACTATTAAATATTACAATTAGGTTTAATTCATAATTCTAACTTACGTTTTTCAAAGTTAACGGCAACTTCTATCGTATATATTGGCACTAGAATTATCACGACTTCCACTAAATAATTATTTAATTTTACTATTTTCACTCTGCGTGATATAACACTTTGATCCATTATAGCTTGTGCCTTGGTCGAAGAAAGACTGACTGTTTATCATCTGTGTTCTATATAAAGGCTCCTCCTTTCACCTTTACCATTGGTTTTCCGAGCGTACTTTGTTAATTGAAGCCTTGCACTTTTGCCTTCGGATTTTCTAAAAGGTTACCAACAAAAATAGTGTTGAAGTGATGCATTTCCTCACGTAGGCATCCAATCTGTATAGTGTATTCCTTTGAATATTCAACTTTGGACTTTCTTCAAGTAACGTCTGCTTGTTTATATTTGCTCTTATTCAAATTTTCCCGTTTAATTTATCATGTAACCAAATGTCTGTTTTGTTGTTCAGTACTCCAAAATGTGTTGGATTTTATATGAATTTATGATGTATAGATCACGTAGTCAAATTTCTATAATTACGTACTTGACAGCGTTTATTTATTTATGCTTTAATGTTTTGAATGAAATTATTTTATAGCTAGTGTGTCTGGTTATTTACTTTTACTAATTGCGTATTTATTTTAATAAAACTCGTTGCGTTTAAAACGTTATTCCTGTGTATTTATTTTCAATTTTATGCTTGTATATTTAATTTAAAATGCATTATATGACGTACAAGTTATTTATCTTACTAATATGACTTGAATTTTGAAGAACAAGCTTCCTTTCATAAATTAAAGTTAGTTGTGATTTATATACAGTGTGCTTGATATTAGCTTTTTCATAATTGTCGAGTTACTTCTATTTTATGATGAAATTGTTTAGTTTTCTAAACTTTAGTGATATTTACAGTAGCGTACCACCTTTATGACCCAATACACCCCTAAATTACCCTATTATAATAGCAATATATATATATATATATATATATATATATATATATATATATAAATTGCTATGACACGGCCGTGTTGGGGAATAATAAATTTTGTTAACGGAGATGCCATAGGAAATTGTGGAATTACTATCTTATCTTCCAGTTCTTTCTTTGTCTGGCTAGCTCCCTGTAAGTTATACAATGGAATTTACAAAACGAAATGAAACACAGCAATCTCAAAAAGACATCTATACATTTGAAACAGTTTTCTTTTAAACAAAGCAGTTTATACAAGAATTCACAGTTTCAGTTCATACAGAAAATAATTAAAATTCTTACCTAATCTTTGCTAACAGATACACAATCCTTTTAATTAGTAAGTGGATAATGTATCCATCCTTTATTACCACGCTTGTAAGGGTGATTGGCTAATAATCCACGACAGATAATCTATTTAGCAAAAATCAAAATAACTCAAACTTCGACTTCAAAATTTGCTGTAAATTATTCTTACAAAAAATAAAATGAGAGTTTCAATTTAAAATACTTAAATATCATTAGCAACTAACTAACAAAGAAATCAAAAATTTCATACTAAAAGCTCTTGACATAGAGCGCTTATCATAATCTCACCTCCAACGTAATTAATGATATACCTCCTGATTTCATTTTACATTGGCGTTAAAATCTTAGTGTACAAGATTATCTATATTCTTTTAAATCTCCATTTAGAATATTAATTTTTAAAGTGCATCTTCTATTTTTAATTACTTAACTTTAGAGTAGTTTTTGTATCGAGGAATGTTCAATCTTTATAGAATTTTTACAAAACAAATGATGCCTCATCAAATATTTGCATCAGATAACTTCTATGTTTCAAACTTACTTAGATATGTTTCATTGCAACTCTGAATGGTAGATCTCAAAAATTAAATTCTTTACTCAACGTCACATATTGCCTAGTTTAGGACAGAATGAATCCCTGAATGTGGATTACTTTCGCTTATATACAAAAATTATCCCAATACGTCATCGTTTGAGATGCTCCGTTTGCAACATAATACACCCAGGTAGTGTAATATTTCCCCGAATTCTGCCTTTTTAATAATCTAATTAGTGTCAAATTACCGCGATCAATTTGATTTACGATCGTATCAAGGCGTTGTCGATCTTTCTCTAACGTATGAAGTTAATACTGTTGTTTTCTTCTTTCTCATTGTGACACGGAAAACTATGAATAATTCTTATGATATTTTAATACTTTTGCAAGTTCTCCGAACCAGTGTTTATTCAATAGTTAGATATTTAATGGTTTTTAATAGTAATTCTTAGTTCAGATGACGTATTTTTCTCTATCAAACACGAAAGTTCTGAAATTTAGATTCCCTATTCTTTGTAAACGCAATAAATTGATACTGTATTTTTACGATAAATAAAGCAAATATTATATGCACGGAAGGTGTATTTTTATGAAAATGAAAATGAATGGCTTTATATCTTAAAGATTGAAACTCATTCTTACTAAGTATAGAATGATTTTACTTACACAAAGTCTTTTTCAAGAGTAACTATTTATGCATAAAGCTGAAAGATTGGGCTTGTTTATACTTTGCAAATGCAATAAGATTTCTATTCTTAACAATTGTAAAAGAAGATATTTTCTAACGCATATTTTATACAAAGAAAATTCATTTAATATTTCAATTAATGAGAGCCTCGTTGATAAATGCAATAAATTGATATAGTTCTCACACTGATGCACCAAAGGGATGTGCCAATTTATAGCATTTTTGTTGGTGTCTCTCTATAAACGGATATAGCAACGAAATTATTAACTTTAGCGTATTAATGATATACAACTATTTTTAAGAGCGTATAATTGTTTACAAGTTTGCATTTGTATCATTTTTGTCTAAACTAAAGGATACCGGAGTTATCTACAGATTTATATGAAAAAATGAAAAAAATGTACAAAATTTCTTTTTTTGTAATATTTAAATATGCGATAACTTCTAAACGGCAAGAGTTAGAAAAAAACGAACGGCCCATTCCGTATAGCAAATTATATGAGGCACAACTTTGCCCTAATAAAGTTTTTTTATGAAATCATCTTATAGAAAAATTGAAAATGGTCAAAAGTGGACAAGCATCGATAAAATGAAAAACTATTAAATTTCGTCTTTATTCAATTAACATTACGATTATAATTTTAGTTATTTTAATGCGTTCAAAATTAATTTAATAACTGTTTGAAAACTTTTTCCCACATTTACAGTACATAATTTTTCTCTTTTTAAAAAAATGTTCAGTTTTGTTCTGTATACTATCTCTTATCTAGTTGAATTCGTTGTACTATGTTCAAATTGCATTATTAAACATAGATCAAAACAATGCTGATGGTCAACATAACAAGTGAAGATCAGCATCAGTTCTATATTTATGTAGATGACCACAAATTCCACTTAACGTACCACCTGGTTGAATTTTGTTCTAAAAATGGTATAATTTATTGCCAAATACCACCCACATCATGCAACCTATGGATGTTGGTGTATTTTATCGCGTTAGAAGTAAATAGAGAACTGAAATTTATAACTGGCGTAATAAAAATAAATTAAAAGCTCTAAAAAAGGAAAATTTTGCACCATTGTTGAATCAAATGTTATTAGCAACTGTCCAGTATAATGACAAAATCTTAAAAAATGCATTTAAAACTAGTGAACTGCGTGTGTTTAACGCCGACCTTGTAGATTAGTTGAAAATAGTAAAATGTAATTCTTTAGTAAGTGAGCCTTCAAATAACATTTTGGAAAAACCTAATCCATTTATCACAAATCAACATTTGAATCTTTTAGTGAAGAAGGCTTACTAAATGATTTTCTGAATCAAAAGGTTGATCCAGTTTGGCATGGCATTCTAGAACACAAAAGCCTCCACGCTGTGTAGAAGAGGATGTATGATGAAATACAAAAAACTGATAAATATGCAGATGCAGCTATAGACCAAGAGAACACAGACAATATTCCTGTAACTCACGATGGAGTAATCGGCAGGAACTTGGATGACAATATTCTTATTCTTGAACCTGATGATAGGCATATTGATTATGCTGTTGTCAATTTAAGGGATGAAATTAGAAGTGCTGAAGCAGTACTTGGTACACACTTGGAGTATTAGAAACTCCAGAATACAATATGAGCAATCAGTACAAGTTATTGGAAGTTTGTAATGCTAAGGAAATGGAAAATGAATATATTTTCTCGGAAATTGAACAACTGGGTAGGTAGTTAGGTACCTAGTTATTACTTGAGCATTTGGCATAGAAAACTACATATGGTAGTAAAATGTAGCTATGCTATTCAAGCGCGTATGTATGGTTATTTCCACGTATATATTTAATTACATAAGACCTTAAGTTATAACGCATGGAGTATAGATTGGTGCAACAAGCAGATGTTACAGATCTGCAGAGCGATACTGAAAGAAAAAGTAGAATTGAAAACATGCAGAAAACAAATGAAAGAACTCGAGATGAAGACAACGAAGGGATAGAAGAAGATGTAACTAACGGAATGTAGTGAATGGTAGAAACAACAAAAAAGTCAAAAATAACGACGTTGGTATGAACAAAAGTATCACCTATAATGAAAAAGGTAAGGATGTCAAGATAGATTTAAAAAAAATAATTATTTTAGATATGGAAAGTGATCACATGCGAGGATATGTGATTAAAAAATGACAGCAGACAAACAAAATTACTCCAGTAAAAGAGAGCGAAAAAAATGAAGAAAACTTAGTTTTAAGGAATGCGGTGGCAGACGTAAGTAACGACGAAGCGAATAAATAAAATATGGACGTTGATACACCTTTGACAAATAAAAAAATAGATCTAACATCAAACAATAGAAGAGACAGAGACACCAATTCAACTAAAAATAAAATAAAATATTTTTTTAATTGTCAAAATCATGCAAAATACAACAAACGTTAACTCATGCTCTAAAGATGAATCTACACATGCATTACATATATCTTCATCATTTAAGTCACTTATGTTTTGGCCGGAAGAGTCCACACAAAAGAAGTCCAACAGGGTGAATTGGAGCTGGAAAGCTTATTATTTAAATAAAACTGAAAAGGAAATTAACAAAGATGTAGAAATAAAAGAAAGAAAGAAGAAAAGAGAAGAAACAAGCGGAAGAAATAAAAAAGCTAAAGATATAAGAAAGTAAATTAATAAAAAAACAAGAAAATGGGGAGGTTTCAGAAGTAGTAATCACCAAAATAAAAGATGTGAAAGTAAAAGAATACGTCATTGTAAATTATGAAGCACAATTCTATCCAGGAATTGTGATAAAGATTAATTCTGACAACATAAGTTTTTGTACAGTGGTGAGTTTTGGTATGAGACGGCAGATATTGAAAAAAAACCACAATCACCAAATTACAGAGGTACTTTTATAATACCAGAAATTGAAAAATATCAATAATTTAGTTTACATAAATATATCTGGTACCTACCGACATTTATGTTAGAGTTCTTTAAAAATACCGACCTAACTTATATTACGTTTTATAAAGTGATCGCTGCACCTGGAAAAATTTTTAGTAGTTCCCCAAAGCGTGCGTAACATTATTTTTCATTAATTTAAATCGTTTTACAAACGGTGTCAATATATGGAAAGCTTGTGTTAATTAAAATAAAGGGCAAAACTTTGTTTTTCATCAAGTCTTACCCTCTACCACATGTGTATTATCTGGAGCTAAAGAATAAGTATAAGAGAAGATTGTGTCAAAATTATGGACAGTGTCAAATATGTGTAGAAGTGTATGTCAAATGTATGTTAGGGTGTTAGAGTTTTTTGTCAAATTTATGTACATGTGTATATAATGTAATTAAATAAGATTATGTCTTAAGCTGTCAAATATTGGTACATTACACTATATAAATGTCAAATAAATTAATTATATATGTAAAAATATGTACTTATCTTTTTTGCTAATTTAAACAATACTTTGAAGCAGCTTTCGAAATATTGTTTGATTCACGCTTACAAAGTCGCTTTGCATTCTTGAATGTCCTCTCAGTTCGCCAAAATGTAAAAGTGTCCCTTTATTCATTAATACATAAACGTACTTTGCAAACTAGAACACAAATAACTATTTAAAACTAAGTAAACGTTTTAAAATGCACTCACGCATTGCACATTTAGGATTCCCAAAAAATTTGTCACAACCATCTTAGCTTTAATATTTTTCCAAACTTGCTTGATTTTCTAATCGTCTGAATTGCGGGTTTAATCTGCTCCTAAAGATTGTATACAGCAACACATACAGCTGATAAATTTGAATAAGGTACCTATAACTTTTATCCAACAAGATTTGTTCTGACGAAAACTCATACACGCACTTTCGTTCCGTATAAAATTCGCGAAGACTAACAAGAAATTCGTTATTACATTTCGTTTTGCCCACTATCGTTGATAAGCGACGCTTTTAGACTGAGGTGGAATGTGCGTATACGCATTCGACAAACATAAAAAGAGGTGTTTTAGTTCCCCTGATTTTAACGGAAGTTATTCAAAATCTTTTATGGAAAACTAATTACAAACAATACCTGTTTCCTGACTACGGAGATGCTATTACACTTGTGATGAAACTTGGTTAGAGTTCAATAAATCTGTAGAAAGTTAACATTCATTTGTACTAGTTGATAACGGGAACGTTTTGTTACTATTAGTAGCGTAACTAAATTGAAAGTGCCTCCCCCTTAATCTCACATAATCCTGAGAAATGTAGTAACATATAATAAATTAATACCATTATGCTTTGTCTATTTTTAATAACACATCTTTAGATTTGTTTAAGGTTTAACTAATTACTAATCAACTTAGGTAGCCAGAGTGAAAATTAACAATTGTATAATTTTTCTCACAACTACAACAGTTCTTTGTATAAATTTCTGGTAGCTTTAGTAAACTTATTTAATAAAAAGCTATTTTAACCAGGTTCACGTACAATGTTGCATGTTTGACGCATCGTAGTCTTTGGGCAAAGAGACTTAGAAAGCAGTGAAAGGTTATGTAAATGTTTTGCTACGGGTAAAAGAATCGTTAAACTATTAAATTTTGAATTTTCCAGAAGGAGCGGGACTCCCGTAATAAATTTAATGCGCTCAGAATACTGGATTGGGTTTCTATATAAACAAATTGATAAATGCCAAAAGTAATAAAGTCAAAATTATCAAACTACACTTACCCTGAGATGCTTTTTGGTACTGCCTTATTATGGGCTCCAACTCGTTTGGTCTTGACTACTACTTTGGAAGACGAATTTTCCAAGAAGATCCTGTTTATGTCAGCCTCCTTTTACAACCAATCTACAATCTAAGCAAAGAAAGCCAATATCTTGGTCTCACTGCGAAACCTATTTCCATTTCAGCACAATAGTCACAACATTTTCCATGAAGAAGGTATTAAAAGACAAACGAAATTCTTAGATTACACGAATGAATTTAATTTTGCTTGATCATAACATTATCCCTGTTTATACACAGGTGCACTCAATTTTGGATCTTTCATTACTTTTAAATAACCAACTATAGGAATTTCTTCAACACCGTAACCTTTGTTAAGTAAATTTCAATATCTAGTATTGTATGTCTAATAAATTAAATATTACAATCTACAATTATTCTGGACGTTTTATACGTTCATCACTACCTGAGCAATATCAATTCATAAATGGCGCCACAATAAAAACTACTTACTAGAATAACTTGCGGCTTTTTGTCCTATGGTGATTCTGAAAAAAATCCTTCAGGAGCCATGTTTGAGTCCGCAATATGAAAGGTAATGTGACTCCAACTACATTGTTGACCACATCTGTAAAATCTACCTTCGTCTGTCGGGGCCGTCTATTTGAAAAGCGCTGAGATACGTTCAACCATTAATTATGCAAAAAAACGTAGTTATGATTTTGTGGTTTATGTTTATTGCCTGCATTCTCTTTATAGAACAAAACAATTTTGAAATGTCATGCTTAATAAAAATTACTATTTGTGAAATCATAATATTCAAGGTACATTTGTATTTCTTCTGCGTCTAATTGAAAATATTACATAAATAAATTTGCTTTTCGTGAACTATAAAGTGCAAAAGTCTTACTAATGTAAAATTTATATTTTGACCAATCGCAAAATATTCGCAAGTGTTTAGCTTGTGGCTTCAAAATTTCTGTATAACAGTGTTACTTATATCTCGGGAAAAATATAGGTACAGAGAAAGATAATTGTTGGTTGATACAAAAGGGTAATACCAATTTTTAAAGGTTAGATCTTAGACGGATTAATAAGCACGAGTGCTACTCTTAACCTAATAAGGGTTCGATCCTTGGCTGCTGTCTGCTGAAACAAATTAACTTTATTGCACATTAAGAAGAATATTTAAGAATCGTAGTCACTTTTATTACAATCATTGGACTGACGTAACCACTAACACCACAAATACATATTTATAAACACTAACAGGCCCTCATGGAGGTTACAAGCACTTCAACTAACCTGGTGTCGTTTGCAATTAGCAGCAAAAAGCACCAATAAACTAGTATCCTATTAAACCAATATCTTGAATACTAGCACTAATAATTACTAAGTCTTAAAGCTAACCGGAAGGTACCTTATACAAAAGCATAACGACAGACGACGGAGCGTCGATGTTATTGAATTCAAAATCGAGTCTTTTATAATGGTGGCCAGGTCTGTTTGAAACCATTAACCTTGAGGCGTCGAAAAGAACCACACCCACCTAGCTTCTATACAGATTTCAAACCCCGCACCTCTTAAATTAGTATAGGCGACTATCTAATTGCATTATATTCGAAGTCGAGGTAAAAAGACATGTCATTCTGACATTTCTAATTCGAAAGTTATTTAGATAATATTTTCGCATACCTTCACATACTTTTCGAATGAAAAATTAGGTACACTTTTCTCTGCTTGTCAACATTTAGAAAAACTCTACTTATAAAGTAATTTATTAAAAATTTTTCGAAAACGGAATATCAGAGTATTGTAAATATTTCCTGTATGTTTGTTGTGGTTTGTTAATTTTCTTTGGGAATTAAACCACCCATAGTTGTTAGAATCGTCTTTATTTTTGTTTCGATACATGACCCAGGATCGTTGTCAAAATAATAAAACTTTCAAGCTTGACATTTATGACAAAAATTGAAGGTGGCTTTGATTTTTCAATGCTTGATTTGAATACATCATCATCATTAGGTCTTCAGTAGTGGAACCGGTTAGACGCGTACCTTTATTGTTTCCTATTCTGAACTAACCTACACATTTCCCTGAAATTTGCACAGTCTACATCTATCACTATCTGCTCTAGGTCTACATCTACCTCCTTTTTCCTATCACTGCTTGTAATATATTCCATACTATTCCCCAAAATGCTTTAGAACGTATTCTGCCCTTCTATTTCTCCTAGTTTTTTCCACAGATATTCTTGTTCTCCTACTATTTCTATAACCTATTTGTTATTAACTTTGTCTGTCTATGCTATCATCATCATCATACATTTACAGCACATCATTCCAAAAGACTGCTACGGTTTTTCTGTCTGCTTTTTCTACTGCCCGTATTTCATAGGTATACTGTGCTGTGCTCCACACATATGCTTTCAACAATTTTCTTCTTGTTTGTATGTTTGTTGTCTTTCTTTATAGGCGCTGTTCTTGCTTGTTAGATGCAGTTCAGTCCCCTTCTATTGTTTATCAATTATATACCCTATTTCTCCGACATTCAGTGATTGTGAAGGGGGGGTAAGCAGCCTCGACTGCCAAGTTCCCCAGCACTTGAACATTTGCTGATTTAATATTTTTTCCAATATGTCTTTACGCACAGTCAACATTAGTTGCAGGTATTTCACAACCAACAATTGTAGTTGTTTATAATAATCATCAGATTTATCTGCACTTATTTTTTCGTCATTAGGTTTTCTGTCTCAAAACCGGTTGGACACGTACCTGCACTTATTTATATTCTGAACTAGCCTACACAGTTCCCTGAAATCCTCAAGCAGCCTATATACAATTCGGTTCCCCTTCTATTGTTTTCTAATATTATGCCCTATTTTACCGAGATTCAGTGAAGAGTGTTAAGCAGCCTGTGGCTGCCAAGTAAATCCTTTCGCACAATTAACATTATTCGAGAATATTGCTCAACCAATACTTGTAGTTGCTTATAATAATCATCATGTTTAAGTACAGTTACTTTTTTCGTCATTAGTTTATCCATTTTGGGACTGGTTGGATGCGTACCTCCATTGATTTTTATTCTGAGCTAGCCTATACATTTCCCTGAAATTCCTACAGCTAACATATTTCACTATCTGTGTGCAGTAATCTAACCTAGGTCTTCCTCTACTTCTCTTTTTCCTATCTATGCTTCTAATATATTTCGCAGTATTGCCTCGTGCCGTACTATGTGGTCTATCATCCTATCTCTCCTACTTTTTACCGTTTTCCACATATTCCTTTTTTCCCTATCATTTTTAATACATCTTCGTTCTTATCTTTGTCTCTCCATAATATCTTCATCATACGTCTGTAGCACCACATTTCAAAGGCTTCTACCTTTTCTTTGCCCGCTTCTCCTAGGCTTTACAATCGTATAGTTCTGTGCTCCACACATATGTTTTAAGCAATCTTTTCCTTGTTTTATGTTTGTTGTCTTTAAACATTCTAGTTGCCTTTTCTTGTTAAATGCAGCGCGACCTTGTTTTATATATTTTGCGCTTTTCCCATCTTGCGTTATTTGGCTTCCTAGGTAGCAGAAATCATTAAGTTCTCGTTACCTATTTGTATTCTAGTTCTTAATTTATTTTCCCGTCCTTTGCATACTAGTATTTTAGTTTTATTTTTGTTAATTTTCATACCGTATCTCTCTGTTAGAACCGCTTCAATTTCATTAAGAGCAGCTTCTAACTTTTCTTTGCTAGATGCTAATACCGCTTATCATCTGCAAATCTAAGCATATAATCTTTTGTCCCTGCATTGTAATTCCAAATGTCTTCCTGCATTTTACAGTATTCATTACCTCTTCGATGTACAAGTTAAAAATTAACGGGGATAGGGCACATTCCTACCTGACCTCTTTCCTAATGTTTACTTCTCTGCGTTCCTGCTCTAATTCTGTTACTGCTGTTTGCTCTTTGTATAAGGTATGTACTATTCGTCTATCCTTATAACTCATTGCAATCTTTTTGAGTATTTCAAACATTTTTTTTTATTTTACATTGTCGAATGCTTTTTCCAGATCTAAAAACCCTATATACACGCTTTCTCCTTTTACTAATGTTTTCTCCAATATCACCTTCAGAGCTAAAAAAGCCTCCCGTGTTCCCCTGTTCCGCCTAAATCCAAATTGATCTTCTCCTGGTATCTCTTCAGCTCGTTTTTCCATTCGTCTTTGTACAATTCTAGTTAATATTTTTGACACGTGTGCTGTGAAATTCATTGTTCGAAAATTTTCACATCTATCCGCGCCTTTCTTTTTTATAGTTACTATGATGTTACGTTTGAAATCTTTGGGTATCTCGACTGGCTTGTACATATAGCTTACAACTTGGAAGAGACGTTATGCTACTGCTTGTCCAGCGGCTTTTAGAGTTTCTGCTTGCACCTTATCTGTACCCGGCACCTTACTATTTTTCAGACCCTTTAATACTAATTCAAACTCATCTCTAAGTATATGATATCCCAAGTCACCATTTTCAATGTCTGATTCCTGTTCTAATGATGTCAGTTCCTCTCCTGCATATAAATTCCCTATATATTTTTGCCATCTACCCACTTTCTCTACATTTTCTATAATGACGTTTCCTCTCGCGTCCTTTATATTTTTGCCATACGATTTTATATCCCTAAAATTGATTCTAATTAGTTTGTATGCTTCATCTGCCTTTTCTACTTCCGTCTTAGTTTGTATCTCTTTGCACTTTTCATGAATCCATTGTTCTTTAGCTTTCCTGCATTTGCGAATAATTTCCCATTTTAAGGCTTTGTATCTCTGTTTCACTGTATCATCTGATCTATTTTTGTATTTTCGTCTTTCTTCTATTAAATTCAGGATATCCTTTGTTATCCATGGTTTCTTATTTTCTTTTTGTGTATACCACAGAATATCTCTGGCTGCCATGTCAAGGCTGGATTTAATGTTATTACATTCTGTTTCTACTTCCTTAGTATCAGATATTTTCCCGATATCTTAGAGCAATTTATTTGACCTTTTTTCGAACCTTTCTTGAATATCTTTATCTTTTAGTTTCTCTAAGTCCAAGTGCCTTTTTCCGTTTGTTTTTTCATTTTTTTAAATTTAAGTGCGGCCTTTATAATTACGATGTTGTGGTCAGTGTCTATATCTGCTTCTGGGTAGCTTCTACAGTCTTTTACTTGATTCCTAAACCGTTGCCTAACAAGAATGTAATCTATTTGATATCTTCTTATATCTCCTGGCATCTTCCACGTATATCGTCTTCTAGCATGATGTTGAAATAATGTGTTTGTAATGATTAAATCGTTCTTGTCGCAAAATTCTACCAGCCTATTTCCTCTGTCGTTTCTAGTGCCTAAACAAAATAAACCTACTACCGCTGTATCCCTACCCTCACCTACCACTGCATTAAAATTTCCCGTAACTATTAAATTTTCATGTCCTTTTACGTGTCATAATATGTTTTCGATATCTTTGTAGATCGCTTCCACCTCTTCGTCACTGTAGCTAGAGGTGGGCATGTATACTTGTATTATTACTGTGTTTACCGGTTTAGATTGTAATCTAACCATGAGTACTGTTTCGTTCTTTTGTAAGTAATTTTCTACACAGTATCCTACCTTTTTCCGCATAACTATCTCCACACCCAAATTTCCTTCCTCTGCTCCTGTATGAATTACCTTGAAATCTCCACTCCAAAAATTCCCCGTCTCTGGCCACCGAACTTCACTGATCCCTACTATGTCTAGTGATAACCTATTCATTTCGATTTTTAGGCTCTCTAGCTTACCTACTTGCTTCATAGTTCTAACATTCCACTCTCCGACTCGCAAAATGTTTCCGACTATTCTTAACTTTCCGATCGCATCCTCTGAAGTAGTTCTCTGCCTCCCGGAGATCCGAATGAGGGACTATTTTAACTTCGAAATCTTTTACCCCAGAGAATGCCATCATTTTATCATAATTTAGGTACGCTGTGTATTTGGGAGGTAATGTGGTGGTTTCCCTTTGCCTTTCACATCGCGGAAGTGCGTCTTAGACTGCCATACCGACCTTTAAGGTCTCTTCCAATCTATGTACCGAAAGACCCGCTGACCTCTTTCGGGGACCTGTCAGTCTGGTTCCTCACTAACGACCCTAGTACTTGGTTGGACCTGTAGTTTGGCTCTTTACCTCATTAGAACACGCAAGCCATTTTTCCTGTTCTAGTAATCTAAAACTTCCGCAAGGTGCAGGTATATTAGAAATGGGATTTGAATACATTAGGTGAAAATTTTAAAGTTTAGAAGAATGAGTGCCTTCAATTTGTGTTGCGCTCTTGGAGCGACTTTGAGGTAGCCAATATGCCTAACCTGAAATCAGCTGATTAATTTTTATGTAGTTAAATTTCATATAAGTTGAATAACTTGAGAATTGGAAAACATTTTTTAACGTGTTTCTATTTATACGATTGAGAGAATGGTTATTAAAGATGTGTTCGATTACGTTACCATAAGGTTTAAGCAGCTGTTTTTTTATATTTATCTTGAGGAGGAAAATCACCCTATTTCCAGAATATTTAGTGGTATGTGCTGGAGGTTAAGTAGCCTTGCGACTACCAAGATCCCCACCACACTCGAATATTTGTCGAGCTAATACGCCTATTGTTATGTAATTAGTTATTGTATGTATAAATAACAATCATGTATGTATACTGTATTTTATGTTAAAATCGCAAGCAAAACCTGGGAAAAACTTGCAATGCTACCTAGATATTGGGGACATTTGATTCTTATTTGTTATTTCTTTTAGTAACGGAATCCATTTGAAAGTCACGGATTCGCAGTTATTTTTATGTAGGGATATATAGGCAGCTTCTTTGATTTTGCGTTTCTGGCGGTTTTCTTCTTTGCCAATAATTTTTGCGTCCTCCCATTTAATTTTATGACTGAAGTCTCATGCATGTCGGCAAATAATGGATTTTTCAAATTTTCTTTTTTTTATAAATGATTTATATTCTTTTAATCGAACTTCAAATGATCTGGAACTTTCCCCTACGTAAAACTTGTTACATTCGCACGGTATTTTGTAGATGCAATTTTTTGAACTTTGTATTGAGTTTTTGGGTTTTGTTTTTATTAGTTGTGTTCTTAGTGTATCGTTGGTTCTAAATACTGTTTTTGAATTTGTTTCATATACTTTGGATTTTTTCGGAGAATTCTTTTATGTGGAGCATGTGGAGTATTCAGCCGACTACGTGAATCAATTGGTATGCGTGTCATTACTGAGTCCAAGGTTGCGGGTTTGAATCTCGACACGGTCCGCTTGAAAAATGTGCGGCGGACAGTTTTCACGTCCTCGTTCGGTTGCGAGGTAAAATGTAGGTCTCGTGTGTGTGTATTGTTACGCTCGTTAAAGATCCCTACCTTGCTTGGAACTGCAAGGGTTCGACCAAATTCAAAATTGCCAGGTAAGAAAATCTTGCTTCCTAACTATTGTAATACCTTCGGGTAGAGCATTGAAAAAATTACATGTAGTGTTAACAGATGCAGGCGCTCTGCGGCTCAGTTAGTGTGCTTGTGACCACCAAATCCAATGTCCCGGATTCGAATACCGACACAGTCCGCTTAGAAAATATTAGGTTAGCAAATTTTTCAAGAACACGCCCTCGTTCGGATGAGAGGTAAAATGTAGGTTCCTTGTGTGAGTGTTGTCGTGCACGTTAAACATCCCTATCTTGCTAGCAACAGCAAAAGTTCGGCAACATTCAAAAATTCCAGATAAAAATTCGCTTCCTGGCCAATGTAGTATCTTCGGGTAAAGCATTGGAAATAAATGTAGTGTTGAAGGATTCGTAACTATATAATCAGCGATAGAATTTATATGACTCCCAATTACAAAATATCTTAAACAGGTAAGCAACTGTTTGATTGGAGACATACGGTTGTTTTTGAAAATAGTATCTTTCGAAGCACATTAGTTTTGCAAAAAATGTGCACATATATATCCAACGGCAACGCAGTTGATCTTTTACATAAGGCAATATGAACATTATAGTTTCTTTTTTAACTGAAGCTTTTTAAAAAATTTATAATCCGTCAAGCTATTATAGTAATTTTGTCTTGCAATAATGTTTCTCGTAATTCCAAATCCTATTATTTCAATTTCATTAACTTCATTAAACAATTCTACATCTACTAAGGAAGTTCATCTTGAAATAAACCCAATTATAAAAACAAAAATAATAAAGTAAAAAAATTATAGAAAGCACAAAAACTGATTTAACCTAATGTCAAAAACCGTTAAGTATTAGTTAATTTACCACTTACAATTTATACTTAAAGTCTCACTTTGTCACCGTGCAGTAAACCTTATAGTATACGTGGAACCTAAACTTATAAGTATAACCTGTGCCGTTGGGCCTAAGAACCTGGATTTAACGGATTTGTATATAATACATATTGTAACACTGTTTAGTCTAACTCTTACCAGAAGAACTTCATTAGAATGTAAGCGAGACGTTTGTTCACAAAAAATAATTGATAGGCTACTGAAAGCAACAGACTTGATTGACAGGTACTAGGGTGTTTAGTTAACAGCTTTATTCAGCTCACAAAGTTACATTCGAGATCATATTTGCATATTCTGGTATGTTATAACGTTTTCAAAAACTCCTACTCTATTATGCAATAATGCGGTCTATCCATTACTATATTAGTACAACGTTTGCGTATGAATAAATACATGTAGGGTTTGATATTACGCAATATATAACGCTCTAATATTATGAGCCGTTTTTATTGTAACCTCCGTAAACCTGTTTCATCGTATGTTTCTTATCGTGGGGTGCACCAGGCAAGACGTATCAAAGTCAGTCCTGTTCAAGTATTAGACGCGTTAAGATAGCCTTCGTAATCTAAAAATACGACTTGCAAATTTGAATGTAACGGAGATAACATCGTTGAAAAGAGCTACTTTGAGGCACGCAAGGTGCTTGACATGCATGGTGCCGCTAGAAAAAGTGTCTAGATCGCAAACGATCAGATGATGACTAAATATGATATCAAGGCGCAGAAGTCTAGTTTTCAATTAAACGACGCCAAAGTTTCATATATATTGGGAGAGTTCGTACGAAGTTGTAAAGAGAATCAATGCCGTGGTATATCAGATTTGTAACCTCCTAAATGGAAGAACAATAGTTGTGCACGTTAACCGGTAGGGACCCTACGATGGTGATGACGTCGATAATGTCGAAGAGCGGCAAGCAGGAAGACGAACAAGGAGTTACACTTCTGAGGTTGAACGGAAGTCTGAACCGAGCTAAGATTAGTTTGTATCTCTTTACAGCGGCACAGGTAAAGCAAAATTTGTGGTCATGGAGGAGATTCAAGGTGACCTATTCGATATGCCATTGGAATATTTCTTGGCACATTGCGTAGCAACGGACTTTGATATATCCCCAAGACTTACTTGGGTGTTTAAAAATAAATTTGGTGGTTTTGATAAACCTTGCCGACATCAACAAGAGGTAGAAAAGACCATACAGTTAAAGCACCGATATCGTGTCATCTACTGCCAGGTGACTAAGCAACAGCTTTCTGGTAAACCGAATTACCAGGCTTGTTAAAGGTGTTAGTGGATCTCAAGGGATAGATAATCAAACTTAAAGACAAGAAGTTGGCCATACCTAAAATCGGTTGTGAGTTTGATGGGTTGGACTGGAGAGTAGTGCAAAATATGCTGGAGGCACTATTTCAGAAAACCGGGTCTCAGATCTTGGCGTGTAATTAAAATACAAATGGTACGGTGCCTACTATGAAGAGTGTTGATTGCTATTTCTATCAACGTGAAAACTGCAGAAATGGTTTCGATTGTCCTTACCGCCACAGGGACTTTGCCCCGGTCATAGAGTGCTATGGTACAGAACAGCTTTAAGAGGGGCGCAATGTAAAGCCAGAAAAATTATATCGGAAAGCAAGCGAGGCGTTTGTGCACTAAAGATTATTGATAGGCCTCTGCGGGCTATGGATCTGATTGACAGGAATAAGAATTTTACTTACAATAGATACATTTGAGATATTATATGCTTATTCTAATGTTCTTGAACGATTGGATAAAATATAAATTGCCGTGATGAGTGTTAGTTCTAATTAACGCTTTGATTACAAAATGACTTCTAATTTAAAGCTTTCAAAGTCGTGATTTAAAATGTAGTGGTACGTGCTGCTTAAAATGCATCGTCTTATGTAATATACATTAATGTATTGATCGATATAAATTAATAATTGGATAGTTAATTACAGAGGTTTGATAGCAATTAAGAAGATATCATCGTTGTATTAAAGTTAGTTTTTGTACTGTTAGCGATTAACTGGAAGTAAATTGTTTGAGAGCTTTTAAAAAATTTCACTGCAGCTAAGAGGTGTTGAAAAGGCTTGTATAATCAATTTTATAATAAAGAACTGTTGTTTCTACAACTGGAGCTTTCGTTATAATATTAATTTAGAAGAATAGGCATATGTCTTCATACAGATTTTAGATATCTTTGAGGAACATTTAAAGCGGTTTATGGTTGGTATATCTTTAGCTTATACAAGTAACGTATAATTAATGTGTCGGTATAGATCTATCGTATATGGTCTTTTATGCAGTGAAGTAAATCATCATCATCATTAGGTCTTCAGTCCTGGAACTGGTTAGACGCGTACCTTCATTGTTTCCTATTCTGAACTAACATACACATTTCCCTGAAATTTGCACAGCCTGCATTTATCACTATCTGATCTAGGTCTACATCTACCTTACTTTTTATATATCTGTTTGTAATGTATCCCGTACTATTCTCCACAAATGCCTTAGAACTTATTCTGCCCTTTTATTTCTTTTCCCAGATATCCTTGTTGCCCTGCTATTTCTATAACCTATTTGTTATTAACTTTGTCTGTCCATGTTATCATCCTCATACATCTGAAGCACAGTATTTCAAAAGACTGCTACCGTTTTTCTGTCAGCTTTTCAGACTGCCCGTATTTCATAGGCATACTGTGCTGTGCTTCACACATATGCTTTTAACAACTTTCTTCTTGTTCTATGTTTGTTGTCTTTCATCATCGGCACTGTTCTTTCTTGTTAGATGCAGTTCGATCCCCTTCTATTGTTTTACAATTATATACTCCATTTCTCCGACATTCAGTGGTTGTGAAGGAGGGTAAGCAGCCTGTGGCTGCCAAGTTCCCCTATCGCTTAAACATTTACCGATTTAATATTTTTTCCAATATATTTTTTCGCACAGTCAACATCAGTTGCAGATATTTCACAACCAACACCTGTAGTTGTTTATAATAAGCATCAGATTTATCTGCGCTTATTTTTTCGTCATTAGGTTTTTCGTCTCAAAACTGGTTGGACACGTATCTGCTCTTATTTATATTCTGAGCTAGCCTACAAAGTTCCCTGAAATGTGCACACAGCATGTGTATACAGCTCGATCCCCTTCTATTGTTTTCTAATTTTATGCCCTATTTCACCGAGATTCAGTGAAGGGGATTAAGCAGCCTGTGGTTGCCAAGATCCCTCAACACATTTGCCGAAATAATAGTTTTTCAGTAAATCCTTTCACACAAATAACATTATTCGAGAATATTGCCCAACCAATTCTTGTGGTTGCTTATAATAATCATCATGTTTAAGTACAATTCCTTTCTTCGTCATTAATTTATCCATCTTGGGACTGGTTAGATGCGTTCCTCCATCGATTTCTATTTTGAGCAAGCCTACACATCCCCCTGCAACTCCTACAGCGTACATCTTTCACTATCTGTGTGCAGTAGTCTAACCTAGGTCTACCTCTTCTTCTATTTTTTCCTATCTCTACTTCTAATATACTCCGCACTATTCCCTCATGCTGTAGTATGTGGCCTATCGTCCTATCTCTCCTATTTTTTACCGTTTTCCACATATTTCTTTCTTCCCCTACCATTTTTAGTACCTCTTTGTTCTTAACTTTGTCGGTTTATGATATCTTCATCATACGTCTGTAGCACCACGTTTCAAAGACGTCTGCCTGTTTCTTGTCCGCTTCTCATACTGTCCAGGCTTCACAGCCGTATAGTGCTGTGCTCCACACATATGTTTTAAGCAATCCTTTCCTTGTTTCTATGTTTGTTGTTATTGAACACAGTAGTTGCTTTTTCTTGTTAAATGTAGCACGGCCTTGTGCTAATCTTTGTTTTATATCTTTTCTGCTTTTACTATCTTGCGTTATTTGGCTTCCTAGGTATCAGAAACCCTTAACCTCTTGTAAGTTCGTGTTACATATTTGTATTCTTGTTTTTGATTTATTTTCCCCTCCTTCTGTTTGATCTTTGTATAAACAATGCACTAACCGTCTATCCCTAAAACTCATTCCAATCTTTTTGAGTATGTCGAAAATTTTTTTCCATTTCACATTGTCGAATACTTTTTCCAGATCTACCAACCTTATATACACGCTTTCTTCTTTTTCTATTGTTTTCTCCATTATCACTCTCAGAGCTAAAATAGCCTCCCGTGTTCCCCTGTTTCGCCTAAACCCAAATTGATCTTCTGCTAGTATTTCTTCAGCCCGTTTTTCCATTCGTCTTTGTACAATTCTATTTAATATTTTTGAAACGTGTGCTATCAAACTTATTGTTCAAAAATTTTCACATCTATCTGCGCCTTTCTTTTTGGTATAGTTACTATGATGTTACGTTTGAAATCTTTGGGTATCTCGCCTGTCTCATACATATATCTTACAAGTTGGAAGAGACGTTCTGTTACTGCTTGTCCAGCGGCTTTTAGAGCTTCTGTTTGCACCTTATCTGTATCCGGCGCCTTACCATTTTTCAGACCTTTTAATGCTAATTCAAACTCATCTCTTAGTATAGGATATCCCAAGTCATCATTTTCAATGTCTGATTCCTGTTCTGATTCAGTTAGTTCCTCTCCTGCATATAAATTCCCTATATATTCTTGCCATCTACCCACTTTCTATACATTTTCTATAATGACTTTTTCCCGCGTCCCTTATATTTTTGCTATATGGTTTTATATCCCTAAAATTGATTCTAATTAGTTTGTATGCTTCACCTGTCTTTCCTACTTCCATCTTAGTTTATACCTCTGCACTTTTCATCAATCCAGTGTTGTTTAGCTTTCCTGCATTTGCGAATAATTTCCCATTTTATGGCTTTGTATCTTTGTTGTCCTGTTTCATCTGATTTATTTTTGTATTTTCGTCTTTCTTTTATTTAATTCAGGATATCATTTGTTATCCATGGTTTATTATTTTCTTTTTGTGTATACTCCAGAATATCTCGGACCGCTATGTCTAGGCTGGATTTAATGTTATTCCATTCTGTTTCTACTTCCTTAGTATCAGATACTTTCCCGATATCTTTAAGTAATTCATTTGACTTTTTTTCGAATCTTTCTTGAATATCTTTCTCTTTTAGTTTCTCTAAGTCCAAGTGCCTTTTTCCGTTTCTTTTTTTCAAATTTTAAAATTTAAGTGTGGCCTTCATAATTACGATATTGTGGTCAGTAGTGAAGTAAATAATCCGCATAAATTCGTTTGTTGAGCAAGTCAGAATAAACTGCAACAACGGTTTTTATAAGATATAAAGTTTTACAAGAAATAACATACTAGTTTTGTACTCTTTTAGTAGGAAGACAGAGTAAAAGCATGACATGTTAACAACGTTAAGTTTATTCAAGAAGTATTAGTTTATATTCTAAAGCATGTGGAAAGCATTGAGTTTACATCGTGTCTTGATTTAACTGCCATAGTAGTGTTTAGTGACAAGCATTTTAGAAGTTTAAAACATGTTTCAGTACGCTGTCTGTACATGTACTATGTTTGATGATGGGCACTAATTGAATGTAGCTTTCACACATGAAACGATATTATCGAGTGAGTATAACCTGTACTGCGTTTGGATTGTTTGTTTGGATTCACTGTATGCTATAGTGGTTAAATGCTTTAACGCCCAAGCACCACCCTTTTGTAGTTATCAGCTCTTTTATTAAAAGTGTGGGGTGAATTGGAGCGTTTACTAGTACAAGAGTTCGATCATTGAGTAGCTGGATTAGTCAGCGACGCGCTGGTAACTAATTAATTTTGTGTTATTAAAAATATTTTAACGTGAGAATACTACAAAGGGTTAACCAAATGTATTGTCGTTATTCAAAATCCAAGCACAATCTATTGCTCAGACTTACGGGCATTTTGACCGCCTTGATTGATATATTAAGTGCGTCTAATGATACAAATTTATTAGTATTCCGCCATTAGAAAGCAATCGAATAAAGCTTACTGTGATATTTTGTTGCGCTGCCGAAAACTGAAAATATTCCAGTCAATACTGAAGCAAAATTATTGCCTTTAACCCTACCCCATTGTGAAGGGGAATCGACCAAATTTTTAGGGTTTATTGATCTATTTAACAGTATTGTCTACAATAACGCCTCATTGACTAATATTGAGAAATTAAATTGTATTATTAACTGTTGCAGTGGAAAAGCATTGCAAATTGTTAAATCTGTACCAGTATCGGTCGACAAGTTTCTTGTGTTATATTAAGCCTTACGTGAGCGATTTAGTAATCCACATATTTTGACAACCTTGCATGGGAAGGCTCTTAAGGTCTCTTAAGGCCGTTTAAAATCGGAAAACCCTAAAAAATTTAGAGCACTCATTGATTGTCTCTCACAGAACCTAGCGGTTCTAACCAATTTAGATTGTCCTAAGTAGGGTAAAATCAAGGATCCTGTGACCACATTTCCACCAGCATCCACATTTCCACACATCTGGACCAAATTTTACATGTATCAACACCCACTATAAAGTCTTATTTTAGATGAATCTCCTCCTGACTCCTCCTTGCTCTCCTACCTTGCTCGGACACCCCACAACCATTTTAGATTACATCACACCCATTCTTTCCACCCGCGAGATAAATCTTTCTACCACATTTCCACCACGATAAACCTATCTTGTTATGGTATCAATTAATATTAGAATTTTCTTAGCTACCCGAATCTCTAAGACGATTTTTAGATCGCATCATCCCGCAGGAGCTACCCTCATTTCAAGATCTGATCTTACCTGTAGCGACTTTTGCAGCGTTCTTATAAATTTTTTATACCATGCGATACTATTAAATTAGTCTTAAATTTTATCAGCATCCGAATCTGTAAACAGATTTGAAATCGGACCACGCCCTGCATAAGTTCATAGCCCCTTTAAAGTCCTGATCTTCTACATTTTGCTACTTTGCTCTCATAATGCAAACCTGAATCAAGATAGTTTTCTTCGTCTAGCCATTGCATCTTTCGAGATAAACCTATCTTGTTTGGTATTAATCAATATTAGAATTTTCTACAGCTACCCAAATCTCTAGGAATTTTCAGATTGCACCATCCCCAAGGAGCTACCCAATTTTAAGATTTCTTACCTGTAGCGACTTTTGAGCGTTCTTATAAATTTTTTATACATGCAATACATTAAATTAGTCTACAATTTTACCGAATCTGCAAACAGATTTGAAATCGGACCACGCCCTGCAAAGTTACACATATACCCTCTGCGAGATAAATCTTTCTCCACATTTCCACCCACGAGATAAACCTACCTTGTTTGGTATCAATCAATATTAGAATTTTCTAAGCTATCCAAATCTCTTTAAATTTTCACATAGCACCATCCCCAGAGAGCTACCCCATTTTAAGATTTCTTACCTGTAGCGACTTTTGAGCGTTCTTATAAATTTTTATACATGTAGCACATCTTGTTAGTCTAGAATTTTATGCACAATCCGAATCTCTAAATAGATTTAAAATCGAACGACCCTTACCATTTTACACACCCTTTAAATTATAAATTTCCTGCGGCTTATACATAAAGAAAATCTAAAACCATTCTTAAAACTTTTATTACAAACAATTTTTACTAATACAGTTTAAATTTTGTAAACCACATTTCTAAATACATATTCACAATTTTTATTTTCAACCTAGAACTTGTCATATCGGGTCATACTTATTAATATTTATTTCTAAATAGAGCACCTTTTCCAAAGACCAACCGGACTCGCATGTTTCAAATTCCTCTGATTTTGTTCGCATGGTTTCGCTTAAGACCTCGTACGTATTTTCCAGATTACTAGAAGACGTTATAACCACATTTTTGTGTTAAAGGATTTCACATCGGTAGCCTCTTCCCCATTTTGATGTAAACGCCGTAGAGTTCGCAATAGACTTTTACTGCTGTATGTTGTATTCTTTTTTCATTTATTAATCGAATAAATCGCTCTTTCTGCTTCCAAAGAAACTCGGGCACTCCATCGTCGACACTGGCGTTCTTTATGCGATAGCTAGCCATACGGTTGTTAAACGCAGTGCTAACCATTTCTACACCATCGTCGCTAGTAGCGGTAACTGATGCATTTTTATGTCTGTTGCTCCTTAAATGTGCGGCATACGTAGTTTTTTCCATTTCGAAATCGCATACTGTACACATAATTCGTGGTTGTTTCGTACAAGACCCTTTAACAGCTGGTGGCGTTGAACGTTTACTGCTTAATGACATACCGTGCTGTTTTTCCTTGTGTCGCAGTAAGTTATCCATTCTCGTAAAAGCGAAACCGCAAGACCCAGAGTTTAAGTACTTTGCTGCGGACGGCTTAACCCTGGGCGATGTTACACCACGACATTTGTTCTGGTACCGTTTGAGAGCATTTTTCCAGGTATAGGAAGCACCGCAAGAGTTGCACTTAAAAACGTTTGCAGATACCATTTTAGTACAAAACAAAATCCGCACTATAAGACTTGACTTGTAAGCGAACTAACTTATAACTAAAGAGTTTATTCTTGCGTACCTGCTTATGTACCCTATAGAATGCAAACCGAAGGTTTCCGAAGACACCCGAACGAAGTCTGAGGATTCATCGAGGAACTAAATGACGTCATAATCCTTCGCTGCTCGTCCAATACATTTAGCACCAATGTATGCGCTCGGTTCGCTTTGTCCATGCTGCGAATGCCGTTAGTAAAACACCGGAAAACGTCTTCCATGTTATACGGATCGCGTGCATATTAAAAATCCAAAGGGTGGTAGCACACGCACACAACTTGTGTGCAAGTCGTAGAAGATGCAGTGCTACTATAACCAAAAACACTTTAAACCATTACTAAGAAATACCAACTTGTTGTCTACAGGATACTTACTAATAAACAATTTAATTTTAAATAATTTCTACGTCATATTTTAGGTAGGCTTGAATATTTTCCAAATGAATCACCAGCGAAAGTATATGTAGCAGTATTAAATTAACCATTAATTTCCCATTTTACGACCATGGTTAATTATAGATTAAAATTTAATTTGTGCACGTTCGACCTTCTCGTAAACTAACATATTTTATAGCAACAATGCGCTGTATAATACATGCATACCCCTTCTCTGCGCTACTGCTATTCTTGTAATTGCTGAAAAAGTCACTCTCCTTTTACTGTTAAGACTGGGCAAAGCACCATTTTTATACTTTCTATAGCACATCGCGCACTTTTTCGTCTGATAATTAATGCTTCTGTATGCTTTTACACTTTCGCATAGCGGTCGGCCGCATGTAATGATTTCTAGAACCGGTAAGTACTCGATATCGTCCAAATAGAGAATTAGATGCTCGATGTCTGTCAACTTCCAATTCCCTCGTAAAGGTAGCAAAAACTCAGTCAATAATCCATTATACTTCGACCCGCTCCTGTTCTGATAATTTACAAACATTTTCAAACGACAATGGGCCGAGAATTTTTAAACCTCCGAGGATCTTTAAGTCGTGATCAATTACACATCCGAGCTACGCGTAAACTAACATATTTTGCAGCAACTGTATAATACATGCATACCCCTTCTCTGCGCTACTGCTATTCTTGTAGTTGCTTGGAAAAGTCAGTCACCCTTTTACTGCTAGGGCCGCTAAAAGCACCATTCCATACTTTCTTTATAAGTGTAGCACATCGCGCACTTTTTGTCGGATAATTAAATCTTTGTTTATGTAGGCCTTTACACTTTCGCTTATTTAAACATCTAATACGATTGATTAACCACTTTCGATTATTCTAACGGAGACCACCATACGCACCGTTCTTTTGAATCCAACGATCCTATGGGCTTCACGCACTAACACCTGACGTATTTTCTTACTATTTGTTAAACAAAAACTACCGGTATCGCCATTGTGGACGTAAACAGATGTTTGTGGACGTGTACGAGAATATGTAACCATATACATTAACCAGTCTAAGCTATTTTATTTAGTCCACGAAAACTACTATTTTCTAAACCACAATTAATAATCGTCTTTATAGGTTCCACATTTCGACCATTACCCAATGACTGGTGCTACGTACATGGAAACTTTAATTTCTTATTGGAGAATTCTTATTCTCCGCGCACTGCTGCGTAGTTGCATGCCTACCCCTTTTGGAGGTATATGCTCGTTATAGGTTGTAAGACCCTCGGTTTTACTTAACTACAATTCGTGAGACCCTTTAATCTTTTAATCGTATCTTTCTCGCCTACAATACAGTAGGACTTAACATTACTACCAACAAATTCTAATACTGGACCCCCATTAAATACGTCTTTAATTTTCCTACAACTTTTTATCGACAAGTGTTATATTGTATTTATTATACGCGGGGTAGTCACTCTTTTAAGATAAATATATTTTGCTAGGTATCAACTAATATTAAATTTTCTAGGGACCCCAAATCTGTAAACAGATTTTAAATAGGACCACCCATACAAAGTTATGCGTTTTAAAGACTAATTTTTGCCCATCTTTATTTAACACCATTTTAAAACCTTTTTCGCTACCCAAGACATATGCCTTAGCCAACCATCTCCGAAATCTAAAACCGCAGTGTTCCGCTAACACAACGTGGAGATAACACGTATACTCTGTCAACCAGGATAGAAGCAGAGGAAGGATTTGGAAGGTGGGCGAGAACTTAAAAATTATGGAATCTTAAAACTAATATATACAAATATAAACAACTATCTTATATCTTTACGCCCCCCATGCGTAGATTGTTGTACTATTAGGAATGATGTACCTTTTGTCATCTTCCCTCGATAAACTAATTTTATTAATAAGCTGCGTATGCAAATCGTATTTTTTACTCCGGATACATACGCAGACAAGTACTCGATACCATCCAAATAAAAAATTGGATGCTTGGTGACTGTTAACATCCGCTTCCCTCGTGTACGCCCAGACACATCCCAGCCCATGAGCCTGCGCATGCACACCCCCCATGCGCACCCTGCGCGTACGCACCCTGCCCATGCGCGCTGCCCATGCGCACCCCTCTGTGCGACTGCTATTTCGGGGTAACGTCACAGCCTTTTATAAATAAAGAACAATGTTATATACTATTATAAAATGTTTATTCTGACATTATACATAACAAATTTAAAAATATTTAATGACAAGCATGGGGTCATTTAAACTTAATTTTAATACAAAGTTATACACAGAAAACAGTCCTTTCTTTATGTTTGTTTGGGTGGCTTTAATTTTATCTAATTTTATTCGCAGCTTAAAATTTAAATCGATACCCAAGTCCTCTATCTCCTTTTCTAACCAATAGTTTGATACATAGAGACCGTCTAGGTTTTCGAATTGTAAAATGTACCGAAGTTTGCCTCTATATTTAAAGTCTTTGATTCCGCCGACAACCAGATCCATTCCTTCGTGTAATTCTTGCAGCTTGTGACAATCTTTTAATCGCAGCTTTCCACTATATCCTGCATACGTATCTTGTTAGCTTGATCGACTTCTTCTTGTCGGTATTGGAGAAATCCTTTTCTCCCACACACTGTTGCGTAGTTGCATGTCCACCACTTTTGGGAATATATGGTTGTTATAGGTTGTAAGACCCTCGGTTTTAAATGATCCGAAAGGTTCTTTACTAGGCAAATATACAATGTTTAACGGAACCCCTTTGCGTGTGGTGTACGCAAAGATTACGAAACCCGCATTCCTTAGTTCGTCTTTGTTATCTGCCATTTTGATAAATACGTTTTTAGAATAACCTTTTAAAAATATACGGATTTAGTACCATCCTTTTCCGCAAGACGCCTACATAACTAAAGAGTCTTTCTTACTAACCGCAAATGCATACAACTTGTAGAAACCCGGATGTATCTAAGTCAGTCCATCGGCACATAAAATAATCTTTTAATTCTTCCTCATTTTCTCTAATAAGATGTTCTTTGTCTAACACATCTTTGTATTGATCGCGTATTGTCGCAGTGTTTTCCATGTAGTCAATTTTCGCCTTTTGCATCCATTTCCTCTAATTCCAGTTGTCTTTTCCTTCCACTTACAGCGTATGGTATACATAATGGGGCAATTTCCTTTAGCGTAAACGGATAGAGTTTACTACCAATATTTACGCGTTGTCGTACAACCTCTGGACGAATGTTAGGCGTATCTATCAATCCCAATTCCGAAATACTATTTCTTTTGGAATTGTAGAATATGGTTTGCAGATTGTGTAAAATATGTACTACCTGCTTTAATGTAGCACTTGTGTAAGATTTTATTTTATCTTGGCTGTCTTCCTCCTCTACTATCTCCAAATAATTTGTAAATAGTTAAAACCAAAGAAAGCCATACTTTATCAATTTTCCCTTTCTTTTGGTTTTTTGGACAACATTATTTGCAAGCCGTCAATTTCGTGTATTGCCATTCCCCAATACACGTACTGTAGCAGGTTATTATACACTAAACAGCAGCTATTTTGTAGCTTGTCCGATACTTACTCCACATTTTGGAAAGTGGTACCGAGTACATTGGCGCCTTTAGGAAGTATAACTACTATCTTCCAATAAGGTTAAACAGTCTTTTAAGGGTTATACACCGTTCCACTGACATAGCTTCCAATTGCACATTGTATATTGTCGCTTCCAATCGCGTAATGAAATGCTTCTTTGGCCAAAGTAGACGCAAATGTTTCCCTTAAACGTACATCTGGACAACGTAAAAATCTAGTATATGATTGCCAAGTTGTTTATTAACACCAGGACTTGTTATCTGCACACAAATTTGTTGTAAATCTTAATTCTTGCATTGGTTGTTAGCCATGTTAAACAATCAGTTCCTACAGTTTATCGTTGTCAACTATAATATTACACTTTTCTTCGTATTCTCCCTTATAGCAAAAGTTATGCTTTGTGTTAAATAATTAACATCTCCATCTTGCTAAATAAAACCGAATATCTTGGGTTACATCCATGTCAAAAGAAAATAATCTTTTCGACTTCGTCAACAACGGTTCCAATAAAGTTTCCAACTTAACATCTGCTAGTTCCACTTTGTATGGAACACATATAGGATTTTGGAATTTTTATTAATGCATTCGAGGTCTTCTTTTCCGATAATTTCTTTTACTCTCTGGCCATTTGTTGCTTTCCGAGAAAACGGAAGCTTTACTTTAACACCATGCCTAGCAGAAACAAATCGGTAACTTTCTTCGTAGATAGCTGTTAAATGCACCACAAATTTCTTTTAGGATAAACATCCAGATTGTCTAGGATGCTTGTTCGGTGTCAGAAAGGTCAAATTTTAACCAACATTATATTGTCACAAAATGGTTCTGTAATTGGTTGTGTAGTCAACAGTCAGCAGGTTCGCCTTCGACATAACAAATATTACCAATATCTGTACCAGATTATTGTTGCACATATTTTCTGCCAACAGCCATAATCCAAATCGCTCATTTGTCGGTTTCACTTTATTCCCAGAAGTTGAGAAACGTTAATCACCTTGAGACGCTCATGTTTACCGTTCTAGTAACTATTAAATTAAATTAATACGAAAAAATTGTTCTTATGTATCTACAGAGTGGGGCGTATATTAAAGCGAGATAGTCCAAATATGGTTAAAGTGCTGCAGGCAGAGCGCTGGGCAGGTACTACCCGGTATGAATGTTAATCTGCGGGTGCCATATGGATGATTGAGCCACGATGACCATGACCATGACCAAGACCATGACCAATACTTTGAGTATCGATACTGACCACATGCCTATGACCGATAAAAACATTGACCATAGACCTTAATGAACAATTACTATGACCACATGACCATATGACCATTGCTAATTTAAAAATTTTCATTGGGCCATAGATAATGCTTTTTAATGAGTTTTTCCATTATTTAACATGTGGACCTAGGTTAGATAAGGCAATTAATGTTGGGTCGTGCTCCGGTTGCGGTAACTGTTATCTCACTGTTTAGGGAAACTGCGTTTTAGATTTGAGAGGTGGCTGCAATGTCTTGGGTACGAAAAAGGTTTTAAATGTGTTAAATAAAGTGGGAAATTGTCTTTAAAACGCATATTTGTTGGGTGGTCATTTAATCTTTTCGATTTGGGGTCCCTGAAAATAATTTATGTGTCCTGAAATATATTTTTTAAAAGAGTGACTACCCGCTTAATAAATACAATGTGTAAAAATGTAGAAATTAAAGACATTTATGGGGTCCAGTATTGAAGTTTGTTGTAGTATGTTAAGCCACGTTTGTAGGCGAAAGTCGTAAAATAAAGGGTCACGAATTGGTAGTAAAACGGGGTCTTCAACCTATAGGCATTACTCAAAAGGGTAGGCTGCTACGCGGCGGCGGGAGAATAATTTCTCAATAAGAAATTAAAGTTTCCATGTAGTGCACCAGTCATTGGGTAATGGCAAATGTGCTATAAAGAGATTATTAATTGTGGTTTGAAAATGGTTTGTGCGAAGTGAAAATGTTAGACTGGTAAGTAATGGTTCATATCGTCACTCAAAATCTTTGCACAATGGGCAACGGATTTTGTTACAATGTAAGAGATACGTCAGGTGTTGCGGAGCCCTGGACGTTGTTCAAAGAAGGCGTTGGTGGCTCCTTAGATACGAGGTTAACAATGCGATTGATGTTAAAAGCGATTTGGTACGAAAGAAAGATTTAATTACTCCGAAAAGTCCATGTGCTCTGTAAAATATGGAATGGTCTTTGCGTCCTAGCAGTAAAAGGGGACTGACTTTTCCAAGCAACTACAAGAATAGCAGTAGCGCAGAGAAGGGGTATGCATGTATTAACAGTTGCTACAAAATATGTTAGTTTACGCGTAGCTCGGATGTGTAATTGATCACGACTTAAAGATCCTCGGAGGTTTAAAATTCTCGGCCATTGTCGTTTGAAAATGTTTGTAAATTATCAGAACAGGAGCGGGTCGAAGTATAATGGATTATTGACTGAGTTTTTCTACCTTTACGAGGGAATTGGAAGTTGACAGACATCGAGCATCTAATTCTTATTTGGACGATATCGAGTACTTACCGGTTCTAGAAATCATTACTGCGGCCGACCGCTATGCGAAAGTGTAAAAGCAACAGAAGCATAATTATCAGACGAAAAGTGCGCGATGTGCTATAGAAAGTATACAAAAAATGGTGCTTTGCCCAGTCTTAACAGTAAAAAGGAGAGTGACTTTTTCAAGCAATTACAAGAATAGCAGTAGCGCAGAAAGGGTATGCATGTATTATACAGCGCATTGTTGCTATAAAATATGTTAGTTTACGAGAAGGTCGAACGTGCACAAATTAAATTTTAATCTATAATTAACCATGGTCGTAAAATGGGAAATTAATGGTTAATTTAATACTTAACATATACTTTCGCTCGGTGATTCATTTGAAAATATTCAAGCCTACCTAAAATATGACGTAGAAATTATTTAAAATTAAATTGTTTATTAGTAAGTATCCTGTAGACAACAAGTTGGTATTTCCTTAGTAATGGTTTAAAGTGTTTTGGTTATAGTAGCACTGCATCTTCTACGACTTGCACACAATTGTGTGCGTGGCTACCACCCTTTGGATTTTTAATATGCACGCGATCCGTATAACATGGAAGACGTTTTCCGGTGTTTTACTAACGGCATTCGCACATGGACAAAGCGAACCAGCGCATACATTGGGCTAAATGTATTGGACGAGCAGCAAGATTATGACGTCATTTAGTTCCCCGAAACCTAATTCGTTCGGTGTTTCGAAACCTTCGGTTTGCATTCTATAGGGTACATAAGCAGGTACGCAAGAATAAACTTTTAGTTATAAGTTAGTTCGCTTACAAGTCAAGTCTTATAGTGCGGATTTTGTTTTGTACTAAAATGGTATCTGCAAACGTTTTTAAGGCAACTCTTGCGGTGCTTCCTATACCTGGAAAAATGCTCTCAAACGGTACCAGAACAAATGTCGTGGTGTAACATCGCCCAGGGTTGCCGTCCGCAGCAAAGTACTTAAACCTGGGTCTTGCGGTTTCGCTTTACGAGAATGGATAACTTACTGGACACAAGGAAAACAGCACGGTATGTCATTAAGGTAAACGTTCAACGCCCCAGCTGTTAAAGGGTCTTGTACGAAACAACCACGAATTATGTGTAAAGTATGCGATTTCGAAATGGAAAAACTACGTATGCCGCACATTTAAGGAGCAACAGACATAAAATGCATCAGTTACCGCTACTAGCGACGATGGTGTAGAAATGGTTAGCACTGCGTTTAACAACCGTATGGCTAGCTATCGCATAAAGAACGCCAGTGTCGACGATGGAGTGCCCGAGTTTCTTTGGAAGCAGAAAGAGCGATTTATTCGATTAATAAATGAAAAAAGAATACAACATACAGCAGTAAAAGTCTATTGCGAACTCTACGGCGTTTACATCAAAATGGGGAAGACGCTACCGATGTGAAATCCTTTAACACAAAAATGTGGTTATAACGTCTTCTAGTAATCTGGAAAATACGTACGAGGTCTTAAGCGAAACCATGCGAACAAAATCAGAGGAATTTGAAACATGCGAGTCCGGTTGGTCTTTGGAAAAGGTGCTCTATTTAGAAATAAATATTAATAAGTATGACCCGATATGACAAGTTCTAGGTTGAAAATAAAAATTGTGAATATGTATTTAGAAATGTGGTTTTACAAAATTTAAACTGTATTAGTAAAAATTGTTTGTAATAAAAAGTTTTAAGAATGGTTTTAGATTTTCTTTTATGTATAAGCCGCAGGAAATTTATAATTTAAAGGGTGTGTGTAAAATGGTAAGGGTCGTTCGATTTTAAATCTATTTAGAGATTCGGATTGTGCATAAAATTCTAGACTAACAAGATGTGCTACATGTATAAAAATTTATAAGAACGCTCAAAAGTCGCTACAGGTAAGAAATCTTAAAATGGGGGTAGCTCTCTGGGGATGGTGCTATGTGAAAATTTAAAGAGATTTGGATAGCTTAGAAAATTCTAATATTGATTGATACCAAACAAGGTAGGTTTATCTCGTGGGTGGAAATGTAGAGAAAGATTTATCTCGCAGAGGGTATATGTGTAACTTTGCAGGGCGTGGTCCGATTTCAAATCTGTTTGCAGATTCGGGTTGTGCGTAAAATTGTAGACTAATTTAATGTATTGCATGTATAAAAAATTTATAAGAACGCTCAAAAGTCGCTACAGGTAAGAAATCTTAAAATTAGGTAGCTCCTTGGGGATGGTGCAATCTGAAAAATTCCTAGAGATTTGGGTAGCTGAGAAAATTCTAATATTGATTAATACCAAACAAGATAGGTTTATCTCGAAAGATGCAATGGCTAGACGAAGAAAACTATTTGTTAGGTTTGCTTATAGAGCAAATAGCAAAATTAGAAGATCAGGACTTTAAAGGGGTATAACTTTGCAGGGCGTGGTCCGATTTCAAATCTGTTTACAGATTCGGGATGTGCATAAAATTCTAAGCTAATTTAATGTATCGCATGTATAAAAAAATTTATAAGAACGCTCAAAAGTCGCTACAGGTAAGAAATCTTAAAATGAGGGTAGCTCCTGGGGATGATGCAATCTAAAAATTCTTAGAGATTCGGGTAGCTAAGAAAATTCTAATATTAATTGATACCAAACAAGATAGGTTTATCTCGTGGGTGGAAATGTGGAGAAAGATTTATCTCGCGGGTGGAAAGAATGCGGGTGTGATGTAATCAAAATGGTTGTGGGGGTGTCCGAGCAAGGAGGAGAGCAAGGAGGAGTCAGGAGGAGATTCATCTAAAATAAGACTTTATAGTGGGTTTTTACATGTAAATTTGGTCCAGATGTGTGTGGAAATGTGGATGCTGGTGGAAATGTGGTCACAGGATCCTTGATTTTACCCTACTGTCCTAGTATACATTAGAACTCTATTTCAGTCGATCTTCTTTTAGAAAAATTAAACTCATCCACAAGAAATCGCTTTAAACTGTAATCGGATTCAACGCAAATACCCAAGCTCAAAGATTTAAAATATTTTTTAATATAACAATGTTCAGCGTTGGAAACATTGTCTTCAAGTGTACCTACTTCTTCGTCGTCAACTGTAAATATGTCACTACCTAAGAAATCCTCGGAGTTTCACTTCAAACCGAGGATTTCCGCTAACGTCGTTTCGTTGGATATACAAAATGGTTGCGAGACTGAAAATCATTTTTGCAAAATTGTCCTTTGTCAAGGGCTCATTTGGTTTATAAATATCAATCACTTTTAAATAATACTTCGTTTGAATATTGCGATATTGTCAAACGTCTACGTTTTTGCGTAAATTGTTTACGTACAGACCATGCGTTTAAACCAAATAATGCGTATCGAACTTACTCTAAGCCGCGAGATAGGTTTTGGGCCGTTGGAAGTTTCTTTTTAAAAAGATTTTATTTCCAAACAAAACACTCCTATCAAGTGTTTTTTAATTAATTAATTACAAAATAACTTTATTTCTTCTAAGACACTTGAATGTTTATATACATTAAACATTCAGCACTTGAAATTGGAAAATACTGTAAGTTACAAATTAATAATCAATAATTAATAATTACAAATGAGTAGCTTTGAACAACTAACAATGCTAAAGTTATGGAGTTCTCAGACTGGCTGGCCATCATGGACTCTTGAGGGTATTTATGCTATCCCTGTTCTTACATCGCTTGTGGGAAATGCAGATCTCATGTCTGCTATTTCTTGATACAATATAAAGTATTACATTTTAATAATCTTAATTCTAATAATTGCAGTCTTATAACCTACTGTGACCTGCACCTGCAGTATCATGTTACGTCTAGAATACAAAGTAACTTTCCGTTTTCATGTCTGTTTTATGACTTTTATTAACCTTTTATAATGTCTTTCAATTATACAATGTAACAATATTTCTTGAATACACACACACACACACACATATATATATATATATATATATATATATATATATATTAATTTGGCGATATGTAACTCCTCCCGACGTAGATGAAAATTAAGAGTTGTACTTAACTTTTAAAACTCATTGTCTCTAAGGGTTCATTAATTATTTCTTTATTTACCTTTGTTTCTTGTTTCTTATGACTAAAATTTGTTTCCTTGTTCAGTTAATAAAATTATTACAATAATCAATAAAATTGTCCAAACACTGATATCGTAATGTAATTTTGGCACTTCTAATTCACTTAAGTATTCTTTATCACTATCCATTAATTTTACGGCTTGTTTGAAGTCGTTCAAGTCTAGATGTTCTAGTTGCATTGATTTCTTGATGATTTTCTTCGATTTGTGTATTCTTGAACTGTAGTTCGGGTAAATTTGCGAATTTCTTCGTTACTGCTGGGTTTTGATATACTCGAATAATTTAGTTTTTTAATTTTAAATGGCAATCCTTTTTTATGCTGATTACTTTACTTCCAATTAAGGCTAGACTGTTTTCGTCTTGGTTGCAATGGGTGGTTGCTATTACTTTTTGCGGAAATACAGCAATCCATTTGGTGTCCGTGACTTTCTGAATTTTTATGTTCACAATTTGTACTGGTTTCGGCTCACAATTCTCATAGTGATTAGAGAATCGTAACAATTGTACTTCGCAAGGGCTACCTGTTTGAATAGCTGTTGTCGTTAATGTTTGACATAAGTATTGACTAGGTGTTACTTCTTTGCACTTTTGATTTGTCAAGCCATACCTAAGTTCATTCAGGGAAAGGAACTTGGTCTTAGGGATAATAACTTGATACTGGCTAGTAACTTTCATAGGGAAAGCAAATAAATGATAATAATTATAAGTGTTAATCTCTACAATGGGGATTTCTATTAAAAACGTAATTTCATGATTCTTTGCATAATCCTTTATTATGGCTATTTTTTCAAATATAAGTATGTTAGATTCTGTTACTTCAAAGAATAGTTTACTGTTCGTTATAAGTGATCTAATTCCTAGTAATTCATTTAATAAATAAATTGGTTCTATAATACTAGCGTGTAATGTGTTTAATTTAGAAGATGTTACAGCATTTTCTAATGTGGCTAAAATTTGTTAAATTACAGTCAGGGATAATATCATTTCATTGAATATCGTGTTGAATCTTATTAAATCACGCATCCCTAACATTGCGGTTTGCATGTTACTTTCAAGGTTTAGTATTCTATTTGTTATACTGTCTTGGTTTTTACTAATTTTTGTAATGTGTCGTAAAATTTTACTATGGTTATTGAGTTAGGGATATTTGATTTCTAATAACAGTTGTTATGTCATTCTGATTGTCAATCAATTCTTGTATTGCGTTGTCGTATCGTTCTACATCTTGGTTGTCTAAATTATCTGTGATAGCTTTTATAATATTACCTAATCCGTTAATAAGTTCTCTTTTTCGTCTTGTGATTTGGTCTGTTGGTATTAATCGATTGAATTTGTCGTCTGTGTTCTTTAAGATGTTTTTCATTAAACTGTTGTAGTTAAGCATTTCTATCGCGTATTCATTTCCGAATTTGGCTGTGTCCATTGATTAGTAATTTTCTTTAATTATATAAAATTCTTGTGTTAATTCAGTTAAGTCAAATTTCTGTGCGAAAGTATAATCTACTGCTTTGCATACTTTCCAATTTTACTTGTAGTATACCGGGGTTGTTTTTATATCTTCCACTATTATGTCGTTGTCGTCCATTCTACCTGGGTGGAGGTTGACGGCTAGGGTGACGGCTGTCCATCTGAAATTACAGGGTGTCTTAAATTCTTTAAGTGAATGTATTTTATGATTTTTCGGTTATCCACTACGGCTACATTTTTATCTGAGATCTTTTTGATTATAAACGGGCCTAAATTTCTGGGGCCCGTTTTGAGTATCTTACCTTTAAAATTTCTCTCGTATACGATTTGTCCTACTGAAAATCTATTTATATTGGCGTTTTCGTTGCGGGTTTTTGTAATACGTTCTTTATTGTTGTCTAATTTACTTTCGACACTATTATAAGTTATTTTTAATTTTTCTTTGTGTTCTTTTGCATACTGTTGATATACATCTTTGTTGTAGTGTATATCATAGGGGTTATGGAAATCTGAGTGGCCTAATGTTAGTTCGAGGGGTGTAAAATTAGTTGATGAGTGAATTGGGTTGTTGTAAGCAATTAGTGCGTATGACATTAAATTAGAAATGTGTACTTTCTTATAGGTTAATCGTAAGAGTCTGATTTGTTCTAATAATGTTAGGTGTAATCTTTCAATTAATCCATTTGATTTCGGTTGATTTTCTGTTATAAATTGAATTTTTATTTTATGGAGTTCTTGGGTATTTTTAATGGTCTCATTCCTAAATTCGCTGTCATTGTCTAAAGTTATTGATTTGGGTGTGCCATAAAATGTAGAGTATTGTAAGAATCCTTGGGTTACATCGATACTATTTTTTGAAATAATGGGTATCGCTTGACCTACTTTGGTGAATGCGTCTACGATTGTTAGAAGGTTTTGAGCTTCTACTACCAAAGTGTCTGCTTGTACTATTAGAAAATGTTTATCGGGTGTTTTGGTCAGCATTAAAGGTACTTTTGGGAGTGATCTGTCGTATTTTGCTTTGTCGCATAGTTCACATTGGTTGATAAAATCCGTGGTTAATTCTTTCATGTCCTTAAAGTAGTATCTTCTTACGAGTTGCTTTAATGTTTTGTAGATTCCACGATGATTGCTTTTACCTTCGTGTTGGTTTCGAATCACGTCATTTGTTTCGTCTGGGTCATCTAAAGTTATTAATTTTCATGTACATCTCATAATCTCGGGTTCTGAGTTATTAAATAATCTAATATATAATTCTGAAAATCTTTTGTACAAATGATGAAATAAAAGTAAAAGCGTTTTTTTCTCTGGGGTATATTCTTTCAAAATTTTAATTATCTGTTCCTCGTTATCATCTTTCGTTATTTGAATTTGATATATTTTCTTATTACCTGCTATTGTATAATTTACTGGATTGGGGTTGGTTAAAACTTCGGTGACTATGAATTGATTTGGTTTTGTGTCTATTGCTTCTTTTAAAATTTTAATTGCAATTTTCGGTTCGTCGTTTTGCGTTGAGTGTATGGTTTCAATTTCTTGTGGTTCCTCCCTAATCTCTGTTTTGTCTACGTTACCTATAACTGACTCTGTCTTCTATTGCGTTGAGTTATATTCTGCTTAGTGCATTTGCGTTATTGTTATACATTCCTTTTTTATGTATAATTTCATAGTCGTATTCTTCTAGTCTAATCCTCCATCTCTGTAATTTTGAATTCGGTTCTTTGAGTTTGCATAACCATACTAATGGTCTATGGTCGGTGTATATGTAGAATTTCCTTCCATAAAGATATGTCCTAAAATATTTTGTTGCCGAAATAATTGCTAATAGTTCTTTCACAATAGAGCTATGTTTTTGTTCCGTTTCATTAGTGTTCTTGATGCGTAGCTGGTTGGTTTATCGCTGCCTACTTTTCCTTGGCTCAATACTGCGCCTAAAGCAACGTTAGATGCGTCGGTTGTTAAAGTAATGGTTTTGAAAAATCAGATTATTCTAATATAGGGTGGTTTGTAAGGATACATTTAATTTTTTTTACTGCCTTAACAAATTTCGGGGGGTGTTCGATTTTATTACCTTTCTTTAAACAATTTGTTAATGGTTTGGTTATTTGTGCGTAATTTTCGTGTGCATCTAATAATCTCGGGTCCTGAATTATTAAACAATCGAATATATGATTCTGAAAAGCTTATGTACAAATGTTCCGGTGTGAAATAAAAGTAGAAACGTTTCTTCTCCGGGGTATACTCTTTCAGAATTTTAATTATTTGCTCCTCGTTGTCATCTTTCGTTATTTAGATTTGATATATTTTCCAGTTGTTTGTTTTTATATATTTTATGGTTCGGGATTGGCTGAAACTTAGGTAACTATAAATTCGTTTGGTTTTGTATCTATTGCTTTGTTTAAAATTTTAATAGCAGTTTTTGGTTTGTCATTTTGCGTTGAATGTATAGTTTCTATTTCTTCTGTGTCTTCTCTTATCTCTATTTAGTCTACCTTACCTACAACTGACTCTGTCTCTATTGCGTTGAGTTGTATTCTGCGCAATGCGTCCGCATTATTATTATACATGCCCTTGTTGTATATGACCTCGTAGTCATACTCTTCTAATCAAATCGTCCATCTTTCTAGTTTTGAGTTTAGTTCTTTGAGTTTACATAACCATACTAATGGTCTATGGTCGTTGTATATGTAAAATTTCCTTCTATAAAGATACGGCCTAAAATATTTTGTTGCCCAAGTTATGGCTAATAGTTCTTTCTCAATAGTGCTATATTTTCGTTCCGTTACATTTAGCGTCCGTGATGTGTAGCTAATCGGTTTATCGCTACCTACTTTTCCTTGACTTAATACTGCGCCTAAAGCAACGTTGGCTGCGTCTGTTGTTAAGATAAATGGTTTTGGGAAGTCAGGGTATTCTAATAAAGGGTGATTCGTGAGGATGTACTTAATTTTCTCTACTGCTTTAATAAACTCTGGTGTGTGTTCGATTTAATTACCTTTCTTTGAACAATTAGTTAACGGTTTGGTTATTTCTGCGTAACTTCTAATGAATTTTCTGTAATATCCGCCGAGTTCTAAAAATCCGTTAGTTTCTTTATTTATTTTTGGTACTGGGGTAATTTAATACTGCATTTGTTCTGTCTGAGTTTGTCATAACACCTAGTGGGATTATTATATGTCCAAAAATACTACTTCTTTTTGTAAAAATTGACTTTTATCTAATTAAACCTTAAAATGAGTTTTTCGTAATCGTTCAAAAACTTCTCTTAATCTTTCGATGTGTTCAGTCAGTGATGTTGAGTATACGATAATGTCGTCTAGATACACAAGACTTTTTCGTTGTGTATCTCTCTTAAAATGTTATCCATAACTCTCTGAAACGTAGCGGATGTGTTCTTTAATCCAAACGGCATGCGTTTGTATTCATAGTGTCCACTAGGTGTACTGAATGCTGTTTTAGTCGTATCTTTCTCGTCAATCTCCATTTGGTGGTATCCTGAGGCGAGGTCTAATGTCGAAAAATATTGACACTTTTCTAATTTGTCTAAAATCTCGGTGATATAGGGTAGTGGGTATTTATCGTCTACCGTCTTCTCGTTTAGATTTCTGTAATCGATAACCATTCGATATTTGCGTTTGTCTGAGGCGTCTAATTTCTTCGGTACTATTAATACGGGGCTGCTTCATGGTGAATTTGAATATTGAATGTCTTGCTCCAATAGGTCTGCTACCTGTCTATCAGCTTTTTTTTCTTGCTTGAGGTAGTGTCTATGCTTTGGTGAAAATTGGTTTATTGTCTGTTAGCTCAATATTAAGTTTCATTGTGTTGGTGAAAGTTAAAAGTATTCCTTCACAATGGAATATATCTCGGTATTCGAAACATAAGTCTTTAATTGATCTCTCCTCTTTGTTATTGATGTCGTTATTAAAACGAATGTTAATTAAATTTCCTCTTTACATCCTATCGTGTTCTGTAGGGTTGGAATTGTTTTCTGAGTCTTCGTGATTTCCATCTCGCTAAAGTTTATTTCTTTTATGTCTATTGGTTTTGTTAATGATACTTCGATGGGGTAATCGTTTGAGTTCAAAATTATCGTAGTGGCGAGTTTACTAAAATTTTTATTTGTTTTTCTCTCCTAGGCTCAATGGTGTATTTTTGGTCGGTTTGAATGTTACTGTTATGGAATTTAATGGGAATTTGTCCGTGTTTCGTTCTTAATAATTGGTTTTTTATATCAATATTTGCTCTTAATTTTCGTAGAAGATCCATGCCTATTAATCCGTCGTATTTATCGGTAATTTCAAAGATGCAAAATTTGTGTTTCATTTTAACGTTAAAAGTTTTGAGTAAGGGTATGTTTGCTATAAATTGGTGTAATGTCGTTTTGTGCGATGTTCTAATTCTAAAAGGTTCTCTTTCTACAAAATCTAAATAATGCTTCTGTACGGTTTTGGGGCTAATTAAAGTTTTTGAAAATCCTGTATCGATTAGTAATTTGAGTTCCGCACTAGGTATTTTTATATAAGGTAAAATTTGTTGACTAATGTAATTTAAATTTATTATGTTTGGTCGTATTTGAATCTGTCCAACTGAAAATTTGAGCACGCTTTTTTTTCGTCGTCCTCTTCGTAGTTTTCACAGGTTTTGTTACGTTTACAATGTTTTGAATGATTTGTTTCATCTTCTCTATTGGAGTTTGCATAATTATCCGTGTCATGATTATTAAAATCTTCCACATCTTGGTGGTATAGTTCCTCGGAAGTGAAGTTTCGATTTTTGGTGTAATCGGGCCTAATTTGAGATATTTTAGTATTCTGTCTGGTGTTACCAGATGAAGTGTCCATATAAGTTGGTTTGTAGTAATTATTGGGGTTGTTGTTGTTACTCGTCATTGGTGTGTTTCTGTTGGGATTTGCGCCGAATGTTTGCATTGGTTGATTTACGTTTTAATTAGACCTTGGTGTAAATGTGGGTTTTGTAAAGTTTGAATTAAATGTTGGTCTTGTAAATTGTCTAAATTGGTTGTGGAAATTTGTGTTATTAAAGTTGTATTGTTAATTCGAGATTGATTCGTTGGTGCGTTAAATGGTGTAATTTTCGGTTGTGTTGGTATTTTTCTTGCGGCTTGTATTGTTTCATCGATAAGTAATTTTTATTCGAGTTAGGATTATATAGTCTATTTGTATAATACATAGCGTATTCTTCCTCTACAATCATGTTCATTGCTTCTTCTAGATTTTGGGGACGTTGAAATCTTATTTTGTCCGATAGCCGTTCAGATAATGCATTGATGTATGTGCCTAAGCCATTACGTCGTACATCTTCGTCTTCATTAAACGTATGTTTTGGTTGAGTTCTTCGATTTCTAGTTTCATCAAAATTAAACTTCGTACGTTTTAACGTCTCACACCGAATTAATAAGGTGATTGGTTAGCTTCCATCTGGAAATTTATTAAATCTCGGACAACACATTTGATAGTTTTTTGATGTCCAAAATAGGCTATCAATATTCGTTTAAAATCGTCCCACTGTACGAGGTCAACCCAGTTAGCAGTCAATGTTATTGCCCTGCCGGTGAATTTGCTGATTATTAGCCGTAAAACGAAAACGTTGTGTTCAACGTTGCCTTGTTTATAAAAAGATTTTAAAAATATCTCGCAAGAGGTAATGAAGATATCTATTAGTGCTTGATTTTCGTCGTATAAGGGAATTGCGTCTAGATAAAGTTTCATGTTTTCAGGTTCATTGTTTTTATAAATTAAAAATTACTTTTCAGTTTAGTTTGTATTATACTTACTTAAAGAATCACCTATCTTTAAGTATAATGTCTGTAATTATAATAATCTTGGTTATAATTACATCGGTTTCAGATTTCCGCTGAATAATTATTTCATGAAATTGTTGCAATAATACAGTACATAAAACGTTTGTAATTATATATCTTCATTAATTTATTGCAATAAAAGTGTTTAATTATACACCTTGCAAGTGACTGATAAGAATCAAGTTTTCAATAAATTGTTTTAGTAATAATCGCTGTAATAAAATGGTACAAAGAATTGTTTTATAAATAAGTTTTAGACTTTGCTGATTAAATCGTTTCATTAATAAATCGTAATAAATTATAATAAATTGTGCATAAATGCATATATACAATTTTTTTTGTTTCTTACTAGCTAATATCAATATGCAATTGACAATGGTTAGGAAAATAAACTTATAGAACTTACAATAATTTGATTGCCAGTTTCATTATAGTCTTTCCTCTTTTTATTAACTTGGTCAATTTTTGTACTTCGTCCAATTGGTTTTCGTTCAGAAAAGGAATTGGAATTAACGATCACCAGTTCCTTGATTTTTGATTCACTAGTACCCTTCTGAAATTCTACAATCGACTGCGCCACATAGGTTTTGGGCCGTTGGGAACTTCTTTTTAAAAAGATTTTATTTTGAAGCAATACACTCCTATCAAGTGTATTTTAATTAATTAATTACAAAATAATTTTTCTTCTAAGACACTTGAACGTTTATATACATTAAACATTAAGTACCTGAAATTGAAAAATACTAAAAGTTACAAATTAATAATCAATAATTAATAATTACAAATGAGTAGCTTTGAACAACTAACAATGCAACAATGCTAAAGTTATGGCGTTCTCAGACAGACTGGCTATCATGGGCTCTTAAGAGTATTTATGCTATCCCTGCTCTTACATCATTTGTGGGAAATGCAGATTTCATGTCTGCTACTTCTTGATACAATACAAAGTATTACATTTTAATAATTTAATTTTAATAATTGTTGTCTTATAACCTACTGTGACCTGCACCTGCAGAATCATGATACGTCTGGAATACAAAGTAACTGTTTCCGTTCTCATGTCTGGTTTATGAACTTCGTTAACCTTTTATAATATGTCCTTCAATTATACAATGTGACAATATTTCTTAAGACTTAATAGTTTCCTTTGAATATACATATATTAATTTGGGGGATATGTAACTCGCGTCATAGTTTGTTACATTTTGAATTACAACCGGCTTCCAGTCTTTCATTTAATTGCACCGCTACATAATAGAACGCAACTGGATTCTCCTATACCGGAAAATGTTTGTTTGACAAACAAACTCTAATTTTGGGGTCACTGTTTTCTCCACAGTCGTTGCGAAAGTTCAAGACCGTTTGGTTAATTTTAAACATAGAGTGCTTTTAGAGCCTGGCTCCTAATTTAATTTTATTCGTGACGAATGCGTAAACAAATTTATGCTTCTACACAAACCTTCCCAAGTTCCGATTTTTGGTTTTGGGCAAACGACTTCAGCAGTCAATAGAGGTGCCATTAGCTGTACCATACTCTCTATTTTGGACTGTGAAAATTCTTTGGATATCTTTGTGATTTCATTCATATCTAGTAGTTTACCTAGCGTTGAAGCTTTGTAATCAAGAACAGTTAAGCGGCCTGCACTTTGCGGACCCAGCCTGGAATTCACCGGGAACAATAGACATGCTTCTCGGAGCAGACGTGTATCCTTTCTTCATATTTCTTCATATTTTTGGTTGAACGATTATCGGTGTCACAAAAAGCTTGCAGTCCGATACTATCCAACCATTTTTAACCCACGTGAAGACCCTCTCGATCAGACTCCCAGATGTATTTGTAAGATAGAACAACTTCATTTCAAGACTTATGCTTCTCTACACGAAGAAAAGGCATATTTGATTCTTGAAAAACGCATTTTCGTGTGACTCTAGCGGTCTTTTAGTATTTGCCTTACCGCTCAACAATACTTTGCCAATTATTAGTAATCCATTTGACATTGACAAACGAATATTATTTTTATTTGACCACAAATTGCATTCCCAATTGGAACTACGCGAACAATACAGTTTCATACACGACTATAAGCGAGTCAGATTACATTACTCGATTCCCTGCCCGTTATACACTGAATTGTTGTTCATTTTAAATTATTTAGAGTTTGATAAAGCTTGAAGGACCTGAACGTGATAACTACGAATATTTATGAGAAAAATATTGAAATATTGACGTGGAAAATAAGTTGAGCGCTAATCCCTGGTCAAAGACATATGCCACATAAACTTACCAAGTTATCCAAGATTTCTTGTACAGCGAACTATGCGGAACTTGTTGAAGCATCACACTTAAACACATAAAATAATTAAGTTTATATATTGTTTACAACAATTTGCGAAAGCGATGTAATTTATAATTCTGCTAAACAGTCCTAGCAGAACGAGTTCACATTAGCGAATGAATAAATTCCGAACCGTAATCGGCCGGTATGATAGGTAACTCGTTTGTTTATGTAGCAGCGCATCGGACATGAGAAAAGCGCCAAACCATACACCTAAAATTCCTGTTGTTTTTGACGCTTCCATCAAAGCCAAAAATAACTTGTCACTTAATGGCATTTGCTGGGCTTAGTTTCCAAAATGACATTTCGTCATTTTTACTTAAATTTCGTACTCATAGTTTTGTTTTTATTAGTAATGTTCGCCAAAAGTTTCTACAAATTTTGGTTTCTGAAGGACATCGAAGGTTACAACTAGTTCTATGACGTTTCTCTTCAGAAGAACGTATGTAGATTTATCAGATTAACGCTGTGACGTATGGTATCAAGAAATCGCCTTATTTAGCACTTAAAACCTTTCAAAAATTAACTGCTAACGACGGGTAAAGGATTTCGATTAACCCCTAGGGCCATAGATCAAATCTGTATACTGACGATTTTGCCTGCCATGCAGATTCTACACAATCGACTCGAGAATTAAAAATTCAACTTTTAAATTCGGCTGGGTTCAAACTTTGTAAGTGAAGTTGTTTTTCAGTTTCCATTATAGAAGGCATTCTACCAGGATTCTGTCAATTTAGTTTGTTCGATTTCGATTCAAACGAATCAATAAAAACATTACGTCAATAATGGTCACCTACAGAAGATTCTTGATTTCGGGTTAAACCATTAAACCAAAAATTCACTTTTGCAAGTTGCCAGAATTGATAATGAATTAGGGTTTTTAGACCCTTTATCACTTTTTGCAAAATGCCTTATCTAACATCTGCGATGTTACGCTTAAATTGGAATGACATCCCACCTAAGACATTTCGTCTCAATGCCAACAAACAATATTAGAAACAATTGCCATTATTATCGTCGTTAAAATTGCCACGTTACTTGCCCTTTTCGGATTCTTATACTTGCCATTTGCACTGGTTTTGCGATTCAAGCGAAGTTGAATGTACAGCTGTAGTTTATTAATTTCCCAATCGCTCCGCTTGAAAAATAACTGTGCAGTTTATAGCAGCGAAAATTAAAGTAGCTCTCATTAAGCGCATCTCAATTCCACGTTTGAAATTATGTTTCGCCGATTTATTAACAGAATTACTTTTCTTTTACAATCCGGTCTTACGAAGACTTAATTGACATGTTTTTGCGTGCGGTGATTCTACTGTCGCTTTCACTTGAATACGTTCTCCATCTTTTTCTTGGGAAAACTTTTAAAGTAAATCGTATAAGTCGCATTCACAGAATCATTGCTTTCAGCCGGTGGTTTTATATTAAGTCATTACATAATCCAGCTGATCCTGCATCTTAGAGATTATAGCCAAGCGTGGTTATTTCATATTTGCTATGGTGGGCGTGGCCTAAATTGCTTCACTATCCTGGCCACCTCAACCAACATTGTCAACCTCATATGCCAAGGTATTCACAGAAAGGAAAATGTTAACTTTCGAATCTCAAACCGAACCAAGCATAATTAATATTTTATTAAGTCCTTTTTCGTCGTTAGATAAAATCCAAGACCCTCCAACTTATATTTATAGATTTTTATACCTAAAACCTAATGTCCTATGGACCCTTTAACCGCTACTGAATTACACAATGCACTTATGGTCACTGTTCCGCATGTTCAAATTGCCACATTTTCTAAAGAAATAGATTCAGTTAAGGCAAAATGTAAATTATCCAAAACTTTCCAAAAACTTTCTCCATTTGTTAATCTGTAAAATATTTTAAGAGTAGGTGGGCGCTAGATGCATTTTTTGCACTCTTATTTCGAAAAGTTTCCTGCGTTATTGCCTCAGCGGCATACACTAACTCAACTTATTCGTTCAACTCTTGAAAGGTATCACCATCTCAGTGTAAATATCACAACTTAGCTTATACAAGCCAGTTTTTGGATCTATTTATCATCCTGTCATAAACGTTTTCTTACAAAATTGTTCCTGGTAATGCTTCCTAAAAGTGACTTATGGCATGGATTTTTTTAAGTCAAACCTATTAGTATAGTCATGTTGATTTTGCTGGGTATTTTTTAATATAGACTAGTCACCTATAATGTTCTAAGACTTTCAAGGTATACATTTGTATTGCTGTTTATTTCTTCACCAAAGCAGTTCATATTGAATTAGTTTCCGACTAGTCTACAAACGCGCTTCTCTCTGCTTTACGGCGATTCACTGCACGCTGAAGACGTTGCTCTGAAATATTTAGTGATTGTGGTACCAATTTCATAGATGCCAATTATCAACTTACCAGTAATCTACACAACGCAGTAACCTGCAAAAAAATAAAGGGGTCGTTTAATATACCCATCACCCCTTACTTTGGTGGCTTGTAGGAAAGCGGTATCAAATCGGTAAAGACACATCTAGCCCGTGTAATCAGCAAACAAAAACTTACCTTTAAGGAACTATATACAGTTCTGACCCAAATTGAATCTTTGTCGAATCACTGCAACTTTACGTCTTAAGTTCGGATCTAAACGACCTGGGATGTCTAACACCAGGTCAGTTTTTAACCATGGAACTTCTTTCCGCATCACCGGATGAAGGCCATATCAACAAAATCCTATATTTAAAAAGCAAGTGAAAGCTTCTTTAAAAACTTAATCAACATTTTCGGGCTCGTAGGGGTATTAAATACTTGCATACTCTGAATGGGTTAAGTAGAACTTTGTTGTTGGTAAAGGGCCATTGGAAAAAAGCACTAGAATTCTCATCAAGGGTGATCTGCTTCCTCTACTTCAATGGAAGTAAGACCGCATTATTAACACCTTCGCCGGTGCGAACGGTATTGTGCGTGTCCCTAAAGTCCAAATTTTACATGGTACTTTAAGCTGGTTTTGGTCAAACTAACACCACTGTCGCTGTTTTAATTTTACTAGTTTATAAATATAGTATAAAATTTCTTACATATGCATTCTAATATATCATGTTTTAAATTTTATATAGTTAGTAATTTTGCTCGCTGCAGTCTACACACATACAAATTTGCTTCCCTAACCTTATTCAATCTTATGACTTTTGTAAGTATATGCTAAAAATATTATGAACACATGTGTATAAGATTTCCAACAAAGATTGAAAGGTTAGTGATAAAAGTTTATATTAAAATTAATGAGTAATTCTTCTCAAAATAAGAAGAGCGCGCATGTAGGTGTGCATTCAAGTATACATGGTCAGTATATTTACGTTTTATGTTTTTTTCTTTTGTACTAATACTTGGTTATTTAATATTTATAGAATAAGATTTATAAGCATATGAGTATCTTTTTCTTTCAGGTTCCTCAACGAGAATATTTCGACTTTAGCATTTATGTTTACATCAGTTGTTTACCATTTAGTTCATACACTTTCTGGGCGTTATTCTTGGTAAACACTTGTTAAGTATAGTGGCGCTTAAGGACAATCCGTAACAATTCCCCTGTTAGTGTTGACACACTCCGCTAAAGTTAGAGTTCAAAGTTTGTTCGGAAGTCTACCCAAAGTCTTTTATTACGAATTAAAATTTTATCTTTATTAGATTATGACCTTAGAAGAGAGTATGTTTGTTGAACCCATCGTTTAATACAATCGTACCCATATAGATTTTTTTCAAACCGTTGTCCAATTTGACGAAAAAAAAATTAAAAAGAAATAAAATTTGTTACACTAAATTATTTCTTGGCCAATAATGGATCCAATTTTAAACATCTGATACAGATTTTAATACAAACTTTTACAATTTTTTACACTAAATCGTTTTTACTTTACTTCTAAAATTTTATTACTTCACTATTTTTAAATTCGTTAAAAAATATGTTCATTGAACTATTTCATGCTCCTTGCGTACATTTAATTTTTTCCTTAAAATGTAATTTGAAATTTCAATATCAGGGTAGTTGATGTAGAAGGGGTGATATATAAAATTAATGCAATATTATTTTAGAAGATCTCCTTGATATTAAAATCGGCGTATTTTTGTTCAAAATAAAATATACGAAACTTAAAGGAGTATTAAGGGTGGCTAATTTTGAAATGAAGGCATGGTATAATCGGAATTGTACGTATTCAAAATAACTGCATCAATAGTCTACACCACAGGTTTAACAGAAACTGGTATTTTCTAGAGTATAATGAAGAGTTGCAAGAATGCAAACTTCAGAGCCTCAAGGATAGAAGAACGGCATTCGTCGTTCTTTTGTTGAATAGTCATGAACAATCTTATAAGCTTCCCAATTCGATATTTTAAACTCAACACTATTTCATATAAAACTAGATGTTGTAATTTTGTTACTTTGACAAGTTCAACAGCAATACGTCATCAAATCGCCAATAAACGAATCTTGAGCAGCTACAATATAATTATTGGTGAAGTCGATCTTTTTAGTCTTTTCTTAATAACATTCAAAAATAAAATATATGACACCATATGAGATTCAAAGTTGTCTCGTTGTTACACTACAGCAACTACAAACTTTTAAGATGCTTTTCACTTGGACATTATTTTATTACATATTATATATGTGCCCTAAATTGAAGGGACAAGAGTATGAGGTCATAAGTTGTTACGCCAGAGTTGACGCTACGTTTTCGAATTAAGTTTACTCTACAGGGGGGCGGAGCGACGTATCAGTAAATTAGTGTACTGGCTAGCTTTCAGTGGTGTGGTTGGATTCGATGAACGCAAATATAAAACTTTTAGGGGTACAAAAGTTTTAGCACTTCTACTATATATTTGTACGCTTACTTTGAAAGGTATTTGAACTTCTATGTCTATGTAAAAGCTCCCTGTATGTAAACCCTTTGAGCGCCAGTCTACCTAAAGAAAACCAACACAGATAAAGCCTACTCGGAGGGCGAGTGTCTCAAGCAACTATATGAGCGGTTCCTACTGCAGCTAGAGAATTAATGAAGCCTCTGTTACACTTCTTTCACCTGCTTTTGCTAGTTTAATATTAACACAAAAAAACTTTGTCTTGTATATCTAACCTATCGTAAAAAAAGATTATAACGGTGAATTATAACAACGCAAAGTAAATTATAACCTTTTCCTAATTGGTCAAATACGCGTGTGGCTAAAAAACAACGAAATATTATCTACGATAGAAATTCAATCAATTTAATTTATACGTACTATATTGGTTCTAAAATAATGAATTTTCCATATGAGAATTCTGTGTCTACAATACGCTTTAAATAAGCACGCAATAACGTTAATAGTCCTTCTTAGTAATAAACCACACATTATTATTATTCCATTAATTACTGTTATTAAATACAACAAGGTAGCATGTAATGTTTCGTCGACTCTTAGTGGAGGAATCGGCGCTGTCCAACTTCTACTCTACTCTACTCAAATTTTATACGAATATTCTTATAATAAATTAAACAACAATTTACTTGCTTCTTTGTTACATCTAAATGAGGACATTGATAATAGCGTACAAACAACAATCTAAAATATGTCAAAAACACTTACCAGTGGATAATACTGCACTTAAACAGAAATACCCTGAAATTAAATTTAACGTAAACACAAAACTCAAAATTAAAAGACCACAATTTAAAGTTTGGCAAATCATTTAAGATCTCTTATTCTTGACGACGCAAATTAAACCAGCTTATTTTGTTTCCAATTTTTACTTGTTTGTTAAATGCCATCAAAATTTGAACTCGTGCGCTACATTTTCAGATTTAAGTATTCACCTAATATTGAAAATCTAAATTCTAATTCATCTTTACTTTTTTATTAAAAACATGGCATTTCCACGCCACCACACTACGTTTGATTTTTCTAATGCTCCGGTGAAGGTGCTATATTTGCCAGATAAGGAGTCTCTTTTCTACCGAGAAATTTAAAAATTTTGCAGAACCCTTGCTGTTCCAAGCAAGCTAGGGATCTTTCATAAGCGTGACAACATACACGCGGGACCTACACTTTACCTCTCATCCCAACGAAGGTGTGTGTTTGTGAAAAATGCTTACCTAACATTTTTCAAGTGGTCTGTGTTGAGAATCGAACCAACTAAGCCACGAAGCCGTCCTCAACGCCAAGATAACAAAAATAAGAGTGTTCACACTGTTGATGCTTGCCTATGTTGAGGAATACTACATCTTACTCGTAAGAGGCTTTCAAGAAAAACAAGCCTCTTATTCAAATTCTAATACCCAATCTACGGTATCACACAGTGATTCGCAGCTACATGCTTGTCGAGCACACCTGTCTTCAGTTAATAACAGACCATTAATTTTGTGTTTCAGAGAATAATGCCTTTCACGCAAGCGCCAAGACCGAATTGAGATGCGTGCGTTTAATCTTTACTCAGATTGGATGTCTTGTAAAACATAATGATAGCACTTTTATACCACAGAATAAATTACTATGATACGAAACGCAACATAATTTATAACCTAAATTTTTTTAAATAACCACTTCATATCAGTAATTTTATTAATGAACATACAAATTTAACGTATTAATTACAATTGGAAATTAAGTTTGTTACAATATTACAACGTAAAGTTTTTATGGATTTCTAAGATCTTAGCTATTTGTATACGTTATCTTACTCTATAACTGTTGTGTAATCTAATATTAAAGAAATAAAATGAAATATAAAAATAAAATAAAGCATCATAAAGTTAGATTTTACAAATTGTATTTCCAAAATTTTAATTGCTGTTTCAGTCCAAAACGTATCGCACTGTTAATGGATTTTTTCTACAACTATGGCCAACCATTTTCATTGTAGTTTTACACCAGCACATATCAGTAAAAAGCTACTACCTATCACATTCGTTTCGAGCTGAAAATTTAGTAGGATTATGTTGTAGGCTCTTTCTTCATAAGCATGACAAACAACTTCTTTACTTGCAAAAATTATATTTCCAAAAGTTTTCATTCTAATGCTTTTATTAACAAAATAATAGTTAATCCAGAAACTTTATTTTTCAATAAATACATATTATCAGGAAAATTTTAGTTTTAAAGTTTTTTGATAATCAATACAATGGTCATCCATATAACGAAGCTGTTAGTTGCGTCCTTTAACGGCTCTAAGTATAGTACAAACAGACCAAGACATTTTCAATATCTGAAATTTAAAGCGTGACTATCGGTAAAGTGACTTTTTGATATGCATGCAGACCTCTTCAGAAAAGAAATGATTAAAGTTTACTTAATATAACGTTAACAAGTTAAATATTAACACATCGAGATAAACAATTGTTCTTACTACAATAAATGCCTTTATTGTATTGTAACGTTCTCGACATCACTGAACGCACTTCAAATTACACTTCTTTATTCGGTCCAATACCAGTTTAATTAATCACTAATTTTGCAGAGATCCTTAATTAACTAGAATACCCTAGAAGAGTTTATACCATCCAATAATTACTAACACAATTTCCTGCACAAAGATTTTTTTAATCATGACGATTATACTACACTTATACATAAGGCAATTAGAAACATTCACCATAGATAGCATCTTTTATTAGGCGGACGACTCCGGTTCTCAATAATGCTTAAGAATAAGGTACATTTATTTCGAAAGAAACAAAAATAATCTTTTATATGCTCGCCAGAGGGTATGTGTGTAAAACGGTAAGAGCTTGCCCGGATTTTAAATTTGTTTACAGATTCGGATTTTGCGTAAAACAGCAAGATGAATCCGTATCTCGAACCCCCTAAAAAGTATATAGGGGGTGATAAAAACCAGTTAGTAAATATTCGTAAAATGAGAGTAGCTCCCTGGGGATGATGCAATCTCAAAAATTCCTAGAAATTCGGGTAGCTGAAAAAAATCTGATATTAATTGCTACCAAACAAGGTACATTTATCTCGTGGGTGGAAATGTGGAGAAAGATTTATCTCGTAGAGGGTATGTGTGTAAAACGGTAAGGGGTGGCCGGATTTTAAATGTGCTTGCAGATTCGAATTCTGCGTAAAATTCTAGATTAAACTTATGTATCATATCCTAAGAAAAAACACTCCGAGTAGTGAATCCCATAAGGTGAATCTGACGTAAGGAAAAGTGATAACATAGTTAATGAGTTTTTCCATTAAAAGGCGATTAGCGTTAATGAGTTTTCCAATTAAAGTCGATTAGTGCTAATGTGTTTTTATTGAGAAAACCAATTAAAGGCGATTAGCGTTAATGAGTTTCCAATTAAAAAGCGATTAGTGCTAATCGCGTTTTTAATGAGAGAACCAATTAAAAAGCGATTAGTGCTAATGAGTTTTTAACGAGAAAACCCATTAACAAACGATTAGTGCTAATGTGCTTTTAATGAGAAAATCCATTAAAAAGCGATTAGTGCTAATAGGTTTTGAATGAGAAAACCCATTAAAAACGATTAGTGTTAATGGGTTTTTAATGAGAAAACTCATTAAAAAAGCGATTAGCGGCGGCGGCGGCGCTGTCCTCGCTCCATCCAATCCCTACTACTCGCGACTTAACTCTTTTTAAATCTAATAGGATAAGGTGAAACGTCAGTGTAATGAACTATATCTTAGATATCGTCTAAAGTTTCATTAACTTGTTAGGTATTTTCTGCTAGATTAAAAGTCATGGCTGGAGTATATTGTTGCCCAACCTAATCGTTGGTAAAAATATCCCTTGGTTGTAGACGCTGTGCGTTCTGGGTGAGAGCATGTATAACTCGTAATAAAAGTTCAAGAATACTTCCGTTAGATTTCAGAATGAAATAATTTATAATGATATGATACTATAAAATCAGACCAGGAAGGGTATAAGAACAATTAATATAAATATGCATAATAAAATTAAATCGAAAAATGCACGTAGTAGTTAATAGAGACACCTAGCTGTAATTATTTACCAGAACGAAATTAAACAGTTTTTCCATATAAGGGTAGGTTTAGATGCCTGTCAATAAGTAAATATGCCTGAAAATGAAGATAAGTAACGTTTTCATTAAAAGTACTAATAAACGCTTGTATATAGACAAGTGAATATAAAAAATTTTATAAAAAAAATTGAGCCACTAAAGATTAATTAGACAAAACTTCTTGAAGGAAAAAATTATTTTCATGGGTCACATAAAAGTGAGGTTATAAAATAATTTCCTCTTTTTAAGATTAAGTTATTAGTTCTCAAACATAATCTACAGGTATATAGACGGTTAATTTAAATTATAAGGAGTTACTCACCTTTAAGTTAATATTCAAATTAGTTTTAAAACAGCTGAGTTTTCAGCAACTTTATATGCTAAACACAGAACCAACGATGATTTATCACAATAATGGTGTTTGTTGTAAAAATATTGGAGGCGATTTAATACACAACAACCTAATAGGTAGAAATTATAAATTAAGACTGTTTAATGACTTGGCGATTAGTCATCTTTAAAGGTTAGCATAGAAATGTACCAAATCAATTCGTTATTTTTTAGTTTAATTTTTTTAAGAATTTTTCTAAAGTTATAAAGAGGTAGCAATGTAATTAGGTACTTAATTCAGCATAACACATAAAATCACGTATTTTAAGCACCAAATTGTTACTTGTCAATAGGGTATAATATTGTAGTATATCAAGTGCTTGGCCAGAGAGCGTAATTAGTTTCACATAAATTTACTAACATTATTGTTAAAATAATTTACAAAATGGGTATAAGTTTAGTATACTATTATTAATCTTACGCGAGTCCTAAATAATAAAATGATATTAAGGCCAATTACTAAATCCTTGATTACGGTATGACCTGCTAAAATTCTACTACGTATTGTTTGTATACATAAACAGGGCCGTATATCAGAAATCCTTTTCTATAATGGATTTGTCGGCGGAAATTGTTGTTTATCTACAACATAAAAGAAACAAGACAAAGGTACCATAGATTGGGAGGTGTAAAGAAATTTGACGGGTAAATTTCACCACATTAATTTATAAAGCACTGCTCACTAGTCTTCAAGGTAATATATCTGCGAACAGAATGGCCCATTCCCAACTGTCTACCACTCCTTGAGCGTAGTGCGTTCATATCGGTCAAATCAACGGCGTTTATTTATTTCAAAGCGCGGGAACACGTTTATCCCGCAGAATACATAATAATAATTATAATTAATTCCCCGAACAATGCTGGGAACTCAAAACAGTATTTACCTAATAAAAGGAATCATTCTAAAAGCCCCGAGTATAATCACACGACCTATTTTTTAGCTCAATTAATATGCGTAACACTCGTAGATGCTAAAAATATTTCACAAAACCATGTGCAACATACTTTAAATTAATAATTAGAAATCCCTTATGATTAATTATTTAAAAAAATCGCTAAATGAGGGGTAATCAGCTTTTACCCTACAAAGCTTTGCGTTGCATTAACGTTAATAGGATTTCTTATGTGTGGCACACACCTGGCTCATAATCAGAAATCGTCATTGCCTGCTGAAATTAAACTGATTTAATGTAAATCACGTACGAGGGAAGTTACAATCATATCTTTTTCTGAAGAATCTTTTAGTACAAGTATAACTAACGCTTAAAAGAGATTTTGCTTTCACGTCGAAAAATCCACTTGCAGAAAATGTAACTCGTCGATTAGATCGTTGAATTAAGAGTACCATCGGTTTTCGTAACCTTGGAAAAAATCTTGAATACCAATTGGAGTCATAAAGCGCGAACGCTACGTCTTTAATCTATAATAAAACCCTTCTTATTATATCTATTATTATTAGATACCTACTTCGTTTGCAATGTAGTCCATTGGAATTGAGTAAAATCCCAATAATAATACAACTTCCCAAAATCGTATTACGTGATTTAATAACGCCACAAAGCTGAGGCTAAAACATAGAATTATAAATATATAAATGTAAAAAGTATATATAACAAGACTTACTTTTGAAAAACAGTATACATTTCTATGCAGATTATAGGTGAAATTGTGAAGTACTGGACTAGGATTACATCAGAAAAACAGTTTTGAAGACATTGAAGAAACCTTTAAAAAGATTGTGTTATTTTAGGTTTAATACAATAATATAAAATTCTATTTATATCCTATCACTAAGCATCAGCTAAGAAATATGAATGACTTTGCATGTCAGAATGTAAAAAAGCTTGTAAGCTATGTACAATTACTAATTATAAAGTTTTTTTAAGTTTTAAGGCACTATCCTTATAACTTAATTTAATTTTTAATTTATTTTACTTTGATACAAACTTTGATGCAGACAACAATGAGGTCACCTGCAAAATTTAATTGTGTTTGGATTCTGTAATCAACTAAATATCGCTTGTCAATGATTCATATATAGGTTGACTCGTTAACAATTGAATTGGCGAATCTTTGGTTCAGACTATGAAGATTTACAAAAACTCTTTGATAAAATAAGATCCCTTACTACATTAAATGGTGTTTTATATAAAAACTATTTTTGTTCATTACATTAACACAGTTCAATATTACCCGATCATACTCAGAAAATATTAAACTGTATTAAAAATAGTCTCTGGCTTCAACCGTAGGCGAGTTACGTTTCAGGCCTTGGGAGCGGTCTTTTTAAAAACTTCTTCCAAAATTACTTGTAACAAATTTATTTCTTAAACAGATATTACATGTAGAATTTTGATAAGCTGATATAATTTATACTAAGTCGAAATTTATTATTAATTGAATTTAATTAAGGGCCAGTAGCCTAAGCAAACAACAACGTTAAAGCTGAAATACTCAAGACTGACTGACTTATCTGGGGCTCGGGGTATTTATGTTGTCCCTGCCCCTCACATGTCTGTGGGAACTTACAGAACTCATGTCTGCGTATTTATTTATTCTATTCATTGTAAAATGTAACAATCTTAATTTTTAAGTAATTGCGGTTTCTTAACCGTCTGTGACTTGCACCTGCAGTATCACTTACGTCTGGAAATAATGTTGTATTTAACTTAAGTTTTTTTATAATTTTCTAATAATTCCTATTTGATTGTACATATATAGATTGGGGGATACGTAACTGGCGTAGTATAGAGGCAGATAACATTTTTTCCTTTTCTAAACTTTGATGGAAGTGTTATTTTAGAAAAATTTTTTATTTCTTTAATACCTTTTAAAAAACATTCCAATATTCATTTGTAACAATGAAGTCGATATTTTTTGGAAGGATTACGTTTATTACAAAAAAAGTTTTACAATTGATTTTTTGAGGTTTATGAAAGTTAACGGATATGTAATTAGTCATGGACGAGACCCAACACCAGTCTCGGTCTCGGTCTTGAGTCGAGACCGAGATTTTTTCGACTCGATTGTCGGTTTGGTCTCGGTGTCGAGATTTCCAGCTCGTCTTGATTTGTCGTGCAGTTAATTTATTAGTTATAGATATTTTATTTAAGAGAAAAAATTCACCAACTCGATTTCCTAAATCTTAAGTAAATAAATGTCAAAGCAATTTTTTGCAGTTCAATAGTTGCAATTAGAATGCTTCAAATATATGAAGCACGCGTCGAATTCGCTTTACTTGTTGCCTTTTTTATTTAAGCATCGAAATTAGTAATGTATTAATGCGGGACTTTTGGTTAAAAATGTAAAAAAAATTATGCATGTTTATACCAATGCCACGGTTAACAAAAATTGATAAGTACATATTAGATGCAGTGCATGAATTTATAAAACTGATCTATTAATTCTAATGGGACTGGAAATTTCATTGTACCTTAGAGATTTATATTTTAACCTTTATAATGTCTACTGACTGATAAAAAAAGGGGGAATTAAATCAGACTCTTGCATAACTTTTAAAGTTGGTATTATGTCAAACTCTATTTGCAGATTATCCTGGTTGTTTTATACATATCAAAAATTTCCCTTTTTTAATCATTTGGTGCTGGTCAGTTGCTATTATAGCAGAAGGAAACAATATAAATATTTTTATTATTAGCTAAGGTCGTCGTCAATACATAAGCAAATATTAATATTGATTCCTTTCCTCAGTTCAAGGTATAAGTAATAAAGGTATAATAAAATAAATGTAACCAAGAAACCGACTTGTTTTCGGCTATCCATATTTTATTGTAGATAGTTTTGAAATATTCATCCTTGCTGATTATAAAATAACTAAATTATTGTTGCCATTTGAAAATATATGTCTTTCGTTTTAAAAATGGTTTCAGTTCTATAAATTACTAGAACTAAACTGAAACTAATAGGCTATGATTTTTCATTCAAGTGGTATTCTTTGTTTTATGCCATTTTACAGTTGCAAAACAAATGCTACCAATGATTGCAATTCTAAACCTATAGTCATTAGGCAGAAAACAATTTCTTGAATTTGCATCAACATTAAATAAAGTAGAGTTACAGGGTTTAAAACGCACTTATTTTTGTGTCACAAACTTGATTATGCAAGATCGTTTCCAAAAGGCAGCAAAGATTAAACTACATCTTTTCTAAAGCAACAGTCCTTTATTAAATTATTCAAAACGGACCCTACTTGAGTTCTCCTAGCTACAGAGTATACACTAAAAAACTATATTAACACCTTGTATCTATAAGCTAAAATTATAAATCCCTCCATTCTCAAACTTCAATATTATTGGAAATAATTTCAAAATCTAATAATTATATTAGTAGAAATCTTCAAAAGGGGCACTAGTGTAATAACTTCAAATATATGATAGATATTTTAAAATAGAGACCAACGCAATATTACCTTTGGATATAAATAAATATGAATAATTATTAATTAAAAAAATGGGCAAAGGTGGTCAGTTTTGTGTTAATTCTATGTAGTAATAGTAAAATTTTAAATTTGAAACAAATTTATACAAAAAGACCTTTCCCTTTTTGCGGTTTACCAGTATCATAAATTTCAAAGAAAACGAAAGTTGGGATATTTATCGGATTATTAAATATCTCGAAAGTGATGTTTAGGGTTGACACTTGTAAAGTGCACATTGTTTACAATTATATACGAAACGGAACCAACTTAAAAGATATGCATATTATGACAGTTAATGATCATTTTATCAAGGTGTGGTTCGTTACCACCCTTACCCCACAAGCTAAATACCTTACTATAAAATGCAGGGTTTACTACAAGGTTTTTATTAATTATTTATTTTTAGCATATGGAAGATACGGAAGATTTTAATAACATTGTAGTGGATTAAGTTTTCGTTTCTTAATGTTGGTTGTTACGTTTATTTTTCAACATAGATTAAATACTCTTTTTTCCCTGGTTAAGAAATTACCCGCCCGAATTAATTTTATTACTATTCTTAAATTCTCCAACAATACCTTATATACTGTACCAGTTCAGAATATGCCCGCCTTAACATAATTTTAACTCAAATCCATTTTGCTTTTAAAATGAAAAATATTCCATAAATTAAATGGTCAATATTTTGTTTTAGGTATCCGTTAATTTCTTAAACATTCCGATAACGTATAATTGCTTTCTATTGTGTTTCCCATCTAAAAATTTGTCGAAATAATAAACCCTTCTATTATTTGATAGCGTGTTTTCCAGTTTGCTAATCGCGCTTTGATAACGCGAGGATTGCAGTTCAAACTCGTGTTATTTGAACCAATTTTTAATTTGATTCTGTATCTTGTGCCTTGAAATATTTTCTACATTACTCGTCCCAGTACTTCAAGAGCGATGCACGTTTTTTTGTTCGACAAATAGGAGGTATCTTGCGTGTATCGGTGAGTTTTTCCCCGCTTACCCATCCTAATCAGATTATCTTTTTAGCTCTTAACTGAAGGCCAAATTGGTTCTTTTTTACGTAGGACCAACTGTTCTATGCCACAGATCAACTGCCGTTGCCTGTAGCTCGCTAGTGCCGTTATGGTAACAGGTTAAATAGATCCCGACAACCGTGGCGATGTGGTGCTGATTCACTCCCGATGGAGTGCAAGTTAAGTATCTTGACACTTACAGGTATACAACTTGTTCTCTTTTGTGTATATCAAGAGAATATTTCTTATCACCGTTTGATGTAGGACACTGTAGGACTATTGTTTATTGCTGCAAATCGATATTATCGCTCTACAGGTGTGATGTACCATTGTTAAAAATGTTTGACAAAAGTTTCCATACGCTTATTTTTTTCTACTGATTAGTTTATTTTACAAAAGGTATTATGTGTAATTTTAAAAACATTTGGCAAAAGCTCTCACATGTCTATTTTCTACTGATTGGTTTTATTTTGTGTAAAATACGAGATGCGCACTTCGTATCTAAAGTACTAAATTGTGCGTATCACATAATTGTTTACTTTGAAATAGTAACGCTTAATTAACTTCTTTTGCTTGTTTGTATAGAATCCTTTATTTATTCTTATTGTTAATAGATAATCGTGGGCGACGTGCTTTTTTTGTTTTTGTTTTGTATTTAGGTGAATCCCCCACTATCCGCGTTTGGTAGTTAGACTGGTATTTACGTTTCTTTTGGCTATGTATAGGTACGTAGTATACATTCTGACGCCCTGGCGTCTGGTTTCAATTTTGTTTCGTGTAATTTTGGCCCGGATTTGATGACACTGTAGGAGTATTGTTTGTTGCTGCGAATTGCTATTATCGCTCTACAGGTGTGATGCACCATTGTTAAAAATGTTTGACAGAAGTTCCCACACGTTTATTTTTTTCTACTGATTAGTTTATTTTACAAACGGTATTATGTACAATTTAAAAGAATGTTTGACAGAAGCTCTCACATGTTTATTTCTACTGATTAATTTTATTTTATGTAAAATACGAGATGCGCTCTTTGAATCTAAAGTACTAAATTATTCGTATCACAAAACTGTTTGCTTTGAAATAGTAATGCTTAACTTATTTCTTTTGTTTGTTTGTACAGAATCCTTTATTTATTTTTAATGTTAAGATAATCGTAGGCGACGTACTTTTTTTTTTGTTTTTTGGTATGTAGGTGAATCCCCCACTCTCCGCGTTTGGTAGTTAGCCTGGTATATACGTTTCTTCCGGCTACGTCTGGGTACGTAGCATAAATTCTGACGCCCTGGCGTGGAGCTGCGAGTTTGTTTTAGTTAATTTTTTTGTGCTCCGATTTTGTTTCGTGTAACTTTGACCCCTATTTTGTTTCGTGTAACTTTGGCCCCAATCTTGTTTTAGTTAACGGTTACTTCGATTTGGTTTTGATTAATTTCTGTTCCGAGTTTGTTTTAGTTAATTTTTGCTTCGATTTTTTTTGCTGTTAGTGCCTAAATTCCTACAATACCCGCTTTTCTCGGCCTGATGCTACTTGTTTTTCTTCCTTTACGTTCGACCTATTGTTTATTTTTTCTTTTTCTTTCGGCTCTTTGGTGTTCCTTATATGAGGATCGGTTTTCTTTATTTCTTGTGTGGGTTCGGTCTTTTTGAATTTTGATTTCGTTCTCTTTCGTGATTGCTAAATATTCTTGGTTAGTTCATGTCAGATTATGGGACTTGTGTTTTTACCAATAATCCTAGTCCATTGAAAACGCTGGCGCCCTAGATTTTTCTTTTTTCTTCCTTCCCTCTCTGTACATTTTGTTTTTTTGTCAAGTCTAGAATTGGTTTCTTTCTCCGATTTTTCTTTTATTCTACAGCCCTATTGTAATTTATATTTTGTTGTTCGCTTCCATTGGTGTTCCTGAAGTTTATTCGTCGGATATGTTTTAGATTGCTTTGTATTCGCAGTAATTTTCTTTTGATTTCTATCGAGCTACGGTTAGCCTTTATTTAGTTACTTTCTACCAATTTCTTTCTTGTTCGTATTCAAAATGACTTCTTTTCGACTTCCTACCTTGGTCTTCCTGTGTGGGAGTGGAATTTGAAATTTTCTGGTAACGCAAACACTCTTACCGAATATGATTTTTTGGGACGGGTCGAAGAACTCCGACGAACTCAACATGTTTCAGAATTGCAGTTATTTGAGTCGGCAGTGGACTTGTTTGAGGCTAAAGCGTTACTTTGGTATCGTGGTTACGGGCATAGGTTTTCGAACTGGAGGTCGTTGTCTAATTTACTGATTCAACATTTTGAACCCCCGCATTTTGCTTATGTGTGCTTCTAGTGAGGATAATACTTTTACTACACATGACCAAACTGTTAAGATTTCTCCTACGCCTACGGGTAGATCCGATACTTCTTCGTATGCTTTAGTTGCGATATACCTGGTCATGTTTTGACACGTTGTACCCGTCCTAAGGTACTGCATTGTTATAGTTGCGGATATAAGGGAGTTTCTCATCGCAACTGTCCACACTGTCATCCTACTACTAATAGGTTTTTGAATCATACTTCAAATACTGTCCTCACCTCTAGCTGCCTAATTTCTTTTACTTCGCACTCTACGTTCTCATCTGTCCCTCATCCAGGTCATCCTGCTACTACTATCAAAACCTATCCTTCTTCGGCGAATACAGCTTCCAACAGAATTTCCTCCGTCTCTAGTTCTACATCCAATGCTACTCCTTCTTCTGCTCGCCCTACTTATTCGCTCTCACCCCAAACTGTGCATCTACTACCACTACAACCCATGCTTCGAATTAGTGACTTGCAGTTAGCTTCTCAGGAGTTTGTTCCAGCTTTCTTGAACGATTCTACCCGGGAAGTTTCTGTCGTGTCTGCAAACATAACTGTCGCTGAAGTGACGATAACTTCTAATTCAGTCCGCGCAGGCCCTGTTGAAGTTCATGAACCATCATCTTTAATGGCTGTTGCTGTTTCTGTCAAAATTTTACCTGTTCCTGCTTTCTTAAATGTTTCTACTCAAGGAAATTCTGTCGTGCCGGCAATCACAGCCGTAGCTGAAGTGAAGATAGTTTCTAATACGGATAGAGATGGTCCTGTTGAAATTAGCGAACCCGTAGCTGTGATGCCTGTTGCTGTCATCGTCAAGGTTTTACCTGATCCTGTTTCGTTATCTACTATTGTTAGGAAATCAGTTCCTATTGTGACTGAAGTTTCGTCTGCTCCTACTCTGTTGTCTGACAGTAATGAAGTCTTACTTGATTCTATTTCTTTATCGGACGTTGATGAAGCGATACTTACTCTTATTCATTTCTCTCATGCTGACAAAATGCTACTTGCTTCTGTTCTTTTAGCTGAGATCGGTAAAATCCTAGCTGATGTTTTGTTATCTAATATTGACGAAGGTCGACTTGATTCTGCTTTCTCATCTATTGGGGATGAAGTTCTTCCTGGTACTGTTTGTTCTTGTAAGTTGGATGAAATTATGTCTGGTGCTGCTCCTTTATTTCATGTTGATAAACTTCATTCTACTCCTTTATCTAACATTGGTGAAGTTCTACTTGATACTATTTGTTCTTGTAACGTTGATCAACTTCTACCTATATATGTTCCTTTATGTAATATGGTTGAAGTGTTATCATATTCTGCTCCATTTCCTAGGGTTGACACTCCTATAACCAATGCTGTTGTTTTTCCTAACTGTGATACTTCTAGTCCGCTATCTAACGTCACTGAAATTTTATCTGTTTCTGTCCCTCTAGTTAATGTAACTGAAGTGTGCTCTGCTTGTGTTTCTTTTCGTAAGGTTGATTCTCGTACAGCTCATACTTTTTCCATTTGTACCGTTCACTTTCTTACCACCAATTCTAAAAACAAACAACTTTTCTTTATTTCTTTTTCTGTTTTTGTTGTTTCCGTAACGAATGTTCTTTTAGTTTAAAGCAAATTTTCTTTCTTTTTTCTTTGTTTGTTACTCACCCGAGTAAAAAAAAACATTCGAGCCCCAACGTTGGGCCGTTAAAAATGCAGCGAAACCTTATGAGAATCGAGCCTCACGAATTGGGCGCCAAGATTTGCTGTGATTCTCTTGTCCGTTGAATTGCCTTCTGATAATCGCCTCTTTACTCTCTCCGCCTCGGCTGCTCACCTAGCTAAAACTTTCATCCTCATTTATAAAAAAAACAAACACATTCCTACCACAAACATCAACGTTAACTCTATTTACATCAATATTCATAATACATTAAAATTTCAATATTAAATTTCAGCATCATAAAATTTCAAGTTCAAATTTGTCATCATTTTAATTTGCATCCAGAATTAGAGTCCTTGTAGGATGCATACTAATTAAGTTAGCAATGTGTGCAGACCTGAGTCTGAATAAAAGGGAGCATCTCCCACCCCTTTACGTTAATTTAACAGGTTAGTCTAATTGAGCTCAAAGACAGACCCAAATTTTCATCATAATCAAAAACATAAACCTGATAAATACTCCTTTCTACTTATACAAGAAAATTTAACCTTAAAATTCAAAATTTGTTGTTTATACAAATTTACTACTGTCCATTTTTATCAAACAAATTATAAAGATATTCAACACACACCAAAACATCTAAGATCGAACAAAATTGCATAATTTACCTGAAGGTTACTGCACTCGTGGCTTCAATGTACATTGTCCTTGCTAATCCCACCATTCCAGCTGGTTTATGTTTACGTCTTTGGAATTCCGACCGCCTTTAAAATTGTTCTACACCACCATTCGTCTAAACGGTTTCAGAGTTTCTCAGGAATTCATCTAGATATATCGAAATCTTGTTTTGTGGATCCAATCACGTTTACGAATAACATTTGATTACTAACATTCCCGAAAAATAGCAATGAAATTCATAATTCTTTTACGCTATACCAAAAACTGCATACTTCTATTTATTTATTTATCGTTATTAATTTGGATAATTGGTACAGTAATACCCGCAAATATGACTAGACTTTATTACCTTTATTTTATTTTCTCTAAGTGTACGAATAACTTTTATTGTAGCACGTAATCACCACGTATTCTACTTAAAGTATCGAATAATCAAAAAATAAAGAGCAAAACTGTTTAAAGTATCGAATAAAATCAAAAATATCAGACAGCCAAACACCTATAAGCACGGGTTTATATAATGGCCCGCTTGCAAGTCGAATTTGTCCCGCAAGGGACAATTTTTAGAATTTCGCATCCTCTTTTCCCTTCCGACGGCTCGGCACAGCGATTCTACTAAAAATTTGCACACGTCCAAGTTGAAATCTAAGAATTTTCCACACGCCTCGCAACACGTCCGAGAACAACTAATTAATTTTACACACCAACTGATATGCTTCCCCTCTCAGGTTTGCATCTTATTTCAACCTTAATTGCCAATCTAGTCTGTTCGTTCTATCTACAACCTGTGCTCTCGTTTCACATTTCCCCTCGTTTAACTGCTAATGCATTCCATGTCGCTCGTCTCAATACCACAAACGTGCTTTCTTACTTGCACTCATATAGCTTGGAGCTTATCGACTATCATATACATCGTTATTATTTGCAGGTGTTCCTGAGTTCTAATACGCCGAAGTCTTTTGCGTGTCTTTCCGATGTCTTTATAATTTCTCGATAGTTTTAGTACTTGGAAAGATTAAATTTTATGCTCCACGGTTTTAATAATGCTTATTATCTAATGAAATTCTATACAAACCCTACGTTCTAATTGAATGATTTAAATCTACACAGTAGGCCTTTAATTAAGCGTTCTATTTTACACTGCTCTGATATACACGGTGTTTAACATTATCTAAACAATATAAACCCTATGTTTAGAAGTAAATGACGAATTTATCCAATATACCTTTAAATGAAGCGTATTAGTACCCAAAGCTTCCTTATACACGGTGATTAAAATTATTTGATGTCGTTAATTAATTTTCTACCCTGGTCTAAATTTGAGTAATATATATATATATATATATATATATATATATATATATATATATATATTACTCATATTTAGACCAGGGTAGAAAATTAAATAATCACATCAAATAATTTTAATCACCGTGTATAAGGAATTTTATTAAATAATACGCGTTATTAAAACCGTGAAGCATAAAAATTTATTAGTTTCAGTAAAAATAAGAGATCTAAATCATGTACAAGACGCTTTATATCAAAAGAAACAGTATTAACAAGCTCTACGGGTAATGTAATTATTCCTAAACAAATGGAAATTACGTACAAAATTTATATTAATTAACCCTATTTTAAGTAACCGGTAGTAAAACAAAGTGTACACATAATAATTAATATTTAACTTGTATTCGCTAAAAATGAAAGGATAGCAGTCAATTTTAATTGGAGTTAATTAAACCATTATTAATAATAAGCATAAAAGTGTTAAAATCCAAGATTATAATACCAGAAAATAAAGCTCTAAGAATTAATATTATTTTGAACACCTGCGTAGTTTAAATATCACGTACGGCGAAAATTGTGTAGATAACAAATGGTTTCAAAGAATCTTGAAGAAACCGTGGCTTAATATTCACGAGAAGGTGCGATACGGGGTTATTTAACCCAGATAGTCCACATGGACTAAAATATAATCGATAATAAAGAATATCAATTTGCACCAATGCGAACAGGTTAGAAAAGGAAAGAGAAATGCGTCAAGCAAAGACACATATAGTAAAAGGCGTGATTTAAGCAACGTCACGAGGGTCACAATTGGTTGAAAATAGGATGCAAATATCAGAGGTAGAAACAACGATTTCTGTACAAAATTAATTAGCTTTTCTCGGACATGTTTGCGTGCCGTGTGAGAATTTCTGAGATCTTAAATGGGGCGAGTGAAAATTCGTAAAACCGACGCGCGAGCGACGGACTGGGAACATGGCATGAGAAATTCTTTAGAATTACCCGTTTTGGGGAACAGACCGACAGACAGGCTTTTGCTATATATACCGAGGTGAATATAAACAAGGCCTCTTAGACTTTTGACTATTCGATGCGTTAAAAGCTCTTACATCCGCGACTTGATTGAAGATGTTAAACAGTGCATTTTAGTTTGATAAAATAATTTAAAGTTTGCTCGTATATTTTAGTGATTCAAAATAGTTTGTTATTTACGTGCTAACATGAATGTACTTCAGTGCACTTAGATACAAGGTAATAAAATTTAGTATCACGGTACCAATTAGCAAAATTTACAACGACAAATGTATACACAAAAGTAGGCAGTTTTGGCGTATCTTGGTGAAAGAAGCATGAATTTCTTTGCTATTTTTCGGGGGTGTTAATAATTAAATGGTTCAAATACGTGTCTGGATCCACGAAACAAGGGTCAGATATACACAGATGAGTTCCGGAAAAGCCCGAAACAACTTTAAATAAATGGTGATGGAGAAAATTTTAAAAGCGTTGAGAATTAGAAGCCGTAAATATAATCCTGTTGGAATGGTGTGATTAACTAAAGGGACGATGTACATTAAAGCTACGAGGACAGTAACCTTCAGGTAAATTATACTATTTTGTTTGACATTTTGGTGTGTGTTGAATAACTTGATAATTGATTTACTTTAAATGGACATTAGTGAAATTGTACTAACCATAAAATTTTAATGTTAAGATGAAATTTGCTTGTATAAGTAGAAAGGGGTATTTAGTATTGATGTTCTGGATTATGATGAAATTTTAGGTATGTCTTTGAGCTCAATTAGACAAACCTGGTTAATTAACGTAAAGGGGTGGTAGATGCTCCCTTTTTACTCTGCATATATTGTTATATTAATTAGTAGGCATCCTACAAGGACTTTAATTCTGGATGCACGTTAAAATGATAATAAAATTAATCTTGAAATTCTTTTTAAAACTGAAATTTATGCTGAATTTTAATCTTGAAATTTTAATGTATTGGGAATATTGATGTAAATAGAGTTGACGTTGATGTTTGTGGCAGGAATGTGTTGTTTAATTTTATGAATGAGGAGGTTTATAAAATTAGGTGAGCAGCTGAAGCGAAACCAGGATCACAGCAGTTTATGACGCCCAATCGGTGGGACTAGAATTTTTTTGTTGAAAGGACCCAGTTCCCGCATTCAAAGGAGTATATCACAGCAGTTTATGGCGACCACAACGTGAGGGCTCGAATTCCAGATAGTGTTTAACTATTCCAGGAAACTGGCGATCTGAGAGAGAGAGTTTCTGTGTGTGTATAAATTTAAGAGTATTTTAGAGTGTGTGAGAGTGATTAGAACGTATGCAGAGAAAGGAGTGGTTAAGGAGGCAAGGAGTGGAAATTGGAAGTGACGATAGTGCATTGTGTGAGAAAAATTCGAAAATGGAAGAAGCTGGAGGCAGTAGAGATCAGTCGAGGACGGAATCAGGGGATCAAGGAAATGAGTTAATGATGAGAATGTTAGAGGAAATGCGATTAGCTAGGAAGGAGTCCAACAGAAAATTAGAACAGCTAAGCGATGAATCTAATAGAGCTAGGGAAGAATCGAATAGAGCGAGGGAGGAGTCCAACCGAAAATTAGAGCAGATAAGCGGGAAAATTGAACAAAATACTAAAGAATTTACAGAATTTAAAGATAGTCTTACCGTGAAACTGGGGGAAGTAGAAAATAGGGTTGAAAAAAATGCGCGTGATATTACAGGTCTTCGACAGGAAATGGGACATTTAAAGTCCGAAGTACGCATTTTCTGTGAAGAAGAGATTAATGTAAAATGACTGAAGTGACGGACTCATGTAGGGATCAGTTAGGCAGGGTAGAACGCGAAGTTAGTAGTATTAAATACAACATGTCAAATTTAACGGGGATGGTCCCAGATTTTCTACAGGTGGAGTATCATTGGACCAACACATGAAGTTTTATGGCGATAACAGGGTAAATCCACAAATTTTATTAATAGTGTAAGAAATCTAGTGGGAAATTTATTTGACGAACAGACTAAACTGAATACGATAAAGGCTTTATTAAAGGACAACGCGGAAGCATGGTACAATTTAGTAGGACAGGACATAGACACGTATCAGGACTTTGAAAACAAATTTTTAAAGCACTACTGGAGTGACCACAGACAAGACCAGGTACGAGACGACTTAATCACAGGAAATTTAAGGAGAATTTTCAGGAAGTAGGAGCAATATGCTATACGCAAGTATAGCATAGCAAAGCAACTGAACCCACCACTGACGGACCGACAAATTATTAAGTATTTATCACGACACTTCGAGGTAGACATAAGACAGCACGTAGCGCTACAGAACATAGTGGACAGAGAAATATTTTTAGAATACCTGCAGAGGTACGACGACGTAAGTAGTGGACGACCTCGGGATAATAGGGAAAGACAGATCAACACAGTTAGGTTTGACAATAGACGGGACAACTATGCTAGAAGGGGGAATAATTACGGATACCAGCGACAGAATTGGGAACAGAGACGACCATACGTTAGGAGTAATAGTTTAGGAAGGGGACCTGCACAGAGACCGGGACCTACCAGAATGAATAGTTCACCAGACATGAGCGGGACTGCTAATACAGACACGGAACGAGTGGAAACGCCTAGGACATACGCTGAGGTGACGGCTAGATCAAGACCAAGTAGGGAAAACAGACCTGGACAGGATTTTTAGAACGCGACAGACCACTAGATTTCAGTGTAAATGTATATGAACATCCACGTGAATTTTTCAAAATTGAGGAGGAAGTAGAGCCAGAAACTGAGGAAAAATTATGTTTGCCAATTATTAATTTAGAAATTTTTGAGAATAATGTAGAAGTATTACTTGATACAGGGCAGAGGCGAGTTTAATATCGGAGGAATTCGTCAGCAAAATTAGGGATAAGGTTTGTGATAGAATTATGCCTATAAAGCGTAGCCATTTAGTAGCTCCAAATAAAAAGAAGTTTGCTGTAGTAAATAGTGTTGTGGTGCTTAGGATAGATATAGGAGGTTTAAGCTGTGAACAGGAGTTTGTAATTGTGCCTGGACTGAAGTTTCAGAGCATTTTAGGTGTTGACTGTATGATGAAGTTAGGGGTTTTGATAGATATGGAAAGGAAGGTAATAAGGATTAATGATAGGGTAGTGCCATGGAAGGGCAGTTATGAAGTCACAGAGGATGACACGGGGTTTAGTATTAATGTAGTAGAGGTAGAGGATGACGAAGGTAAACAGATCAACACAATAAGATGTCCAGAGGATAGGAGAGTAGAGGTTCAAGCTTTAATACAAAAACATGCAGAAGTAGTGGGGGTAGAAGCAGCATATCAGGAGCAGGTGAAGGCGAAATTAAGTAAAGATGGCAAGTTTGTTTTTAATCAAGTAGATTTAAGGAATTCATTCTGGCTGATTCCATTACACAAAGATTCTAGAAGGTACGTAGGATTTTCCGTAGAGAGAAAAATCGATAATTTTAAAGTAGTATCGTTTGGTTTGTCGGCAGAAAAGGAAATGATAATGAATAAGAAACAGACAAGTGTAGGGACTAAAGAAGAAGCAATATTTAAGAGTCAGGATAATAGGGATGATAAGTTTATTGTATGTGAGAGAACAGGGATGTTAAGTATAGATATAGAAGGGGGAGAAATAGGGATGAAGAGTATTAGGATAGTTAGACGAAAGACTTGGAGGGTCAAGAAGAGAGTTAGATTTAAATAGGATAGGAATAGAATAGGTGTATATAGAAGAGTAGAAGTAGGTGTGTATAGGAAATAAAGCTAGGTATAGGATAAATATGGGAGATAATTAGAGATAGGTTTAGGATGAGAATAAAGAGTAAATGTAGGAAGAGAATAAGATAGATTAAGTGTAGATATTTCATAGAAGATTAGTGGAGAGTTAGGAATAGAGTAAGAGTAGGATAGGCATATAGGATTAGGTAGGGGGAAGTAAAGTATAGTGAAGATTAGTTAAAAGTTAGGAATAGGATAGGTATATAGGATGTATATAGGATTAGATGGATGAGTAGGATGAAGTTAGGGATAATTTCAGTTTATAGAATTAGGTGAGAGTTAGGAATAGGATAGGGATATAGGATAGGTGTAAATATTTTTTTGATTGGAGACAAAGTAGGTAAGTTAGATAGATAAGGGTAGAGAGTGATAGGCAATTTTTTTGTAATTTTTTTTTGTCTAAATGCTTTATATTTGCATTCAAATAAGTGGGATTATTTGTATTCAAATAGGGGGAAAATACTCATATTTAGACCAGGGTAGAAAATTAAATAATCACATCAAATAATTTTAATCACCGTGTATAAGGAATTTTATTAAATAATACGCGTTATTAAAACCGTGAAGCATAAAAATTTATTAGTTTCAGTAAAAATAAGAGATCTAAATCATGTACAAGACGCTTTATATCAAAAGAAACAGTATTAACAAGCTCTACGGGTAATGTAATTATTCCTAAACAAATGGAAATTACGTACAAAATTTATATTAATTAACCCTATTTTAAGTAACCGGTAGTAAAACAAAGTGTACACATAATAATTAATATTTAACTTGTATTCGCTAAAAATGAAAGGATAGCAGTCAATTTTAATTGGAGTTAATTAAACCATTATTAATAATAAGCATAAAAGTGTTAAAATCCAAGATTATAATACCAGAATATAAAGCTCTAAGAATTAATATTATTTTGAACACCTGCGTAGTTTAAATATCACGTACGGCGAAAATTGTGTAGATAACAAATGGTTTCAAAGAATCTTGAAGAAACCGTGGCTTAATATTCACGAGAAGGTGCGATACGGGGTTATTTAACCCAGATAGTCCACATGGACTAAAATATAATCGATAATAAAGAATATCAATTTGCACCAATGCGAACAGGTTAGAAAAGGAAAGAGAAAATGCGTCAAGCAAAGACACATATAGTAAAAGGCGTGATTTAAGCAACGTCACGAGGGTCACAATTGGTTGAAAATAGGATGCAAATATCAGAGGTAGAAACAACGATTTCTGTACAAAATTAATTAGCTTTTCTCGGACATGTTTGCGTGCCGTGTGAGAATTTCTGAGATCTTAAATGGGGCGAGTGAAAAATTCGTAAAAACCGACGCGCGAGCGACGGACTGGGAACATGGCATGAGAAATTCTTTAGAATTACCCGTTTTGGGGAACAGACCGACAGACAGACTTTTTGCTATATATACCGAGGTGAATATAAACAAGGCCTCTTAGACTTTTGACTATTCGATGCGTTAAAAGCTCTTACATCCGCGACTTGATTGAAGATGTTAAACAGTGCATTTTAGTTTGATAAAATAATTTAAAGTTTGCTCGTATATTTTAGTGATTCAAAATAGTTTGTTATTTACGTGCTAACATGAATGTACTTCAGTGCACTTAGATACAAGGTAATAAAATTTAGTATCACGGTACCAATTAGCAAAATTTACAACGACAAATGTATACACAAAAGTAGGCAGTTTTGGCGTATCTTGGTGAAAAAGCATGAATTTCTTTGCTATTTTCGGGGTGTTAATAATTAAATGGTTCAAATACGTGTCTGGATCCACGAAACAAGGGTCAGATATACACAGATGAGTTCCGGAAAAGCCCCAAAACAACTTTAAATAAATGGTGATGGAGAAAAGTTTAAAAGCGTTGAGAATTAGAAGCCGTAAATATAATCCTGTTGGAATGGTGTGATTAACTAAAGGACGATGTACATTAAAGCTACGAGGACAGTAACCTTCAGGTAAATTATACTATTTTGTTTGACATTTTGGTGTGTGTTGAATAACTTTATTATACTATTTTGTTTGACATTTTGTGTGTGTTGAATTACTTGATAATTGATTTACTTTAAATGGACATTAGTGAAATTGTACTAACCATAAAATTTTAATGTTAAGATGAAATTTGCTTGTATAAGTAGAAAGGGTATTTAGTATTGATGTTCTGGATTATGATGAAATTTTAGGTATGTCTTTGAGCTCAATTAGACGAACCTGGTTAATTAACGTAAAGGGGTGGTAGATGCTCCTTTTACTCTGCATATATTGTTATATTAATTAGTAGGCATCCTACAAGGACTTTAATTCTGGATGCACGTTAAAATGATAATAAAATTAATCTTGAAATTCTTTTAAAACTGAAATTTATGCTGAATTTTAATCTTGAAATTTTAATGTATTGTGAATATTGATGTAAATAGAGTTGACGTTGATGTTTGTGGTAGGAATGTGTTGTTTAATTTTATGAATGAGGAGGTTTATAAAATTAGGTGAGCAGCTGAAGCGAAACCAGGATCACAGCAGTTTATGACGCCCAATCGGTGGGACTAGAATTTTTGTTGAAAGGACCCAGTTCCCGCATTCAAAGGAGTATATCACAGCAATATATATATATATATATATATATATATATATATATAGATTGCTGTGATACCTTCAAAATCCGGGAACTACGCTTTTCGAATCGAGCCCCACAGATTGTGCGTCAAGAATGCTGTGAATCCTACAAAAAGCTATTCATTAACTCAACTGTTCCGTTGACTTTCTTCTGTTCATCGCCTCGGCTGCTCCCTAGATAAACCTTCATCCTCATTCATAAAAAACAAACACATTCCTACCACAAACATCACCGTTAACTCTATTTACATCAATATTCACAATACATTAAAATTTCAAAATTAAAAATTCAGCATAAATTTCAGTATCAGAAAATTTCAAGTTTTAAATTTGTTATTATTTTAATGTGCATCCAAAATTAAAGTCCTTGTAGGATGCCTCCTAATTAATATAACAATATATGCAGACCTGAGTCTGAGTACAAAGGGAGCATCTACCACCCCTTTACGTTAATTAACCAGGTTCGTCTAATTGAGCTCAAAGACATACCCAAATTTTCATGAAGAACATAAATACTAAATACTCCTTTCGACTTAAACAAGAAAATTTCACCTTAAAATTAAAAATTTGTTGTTACTACAACTTCATTACTGTCCATTTAAGTAAATAAATTATAAAGTTATTCAACACACGAAAACATCAAAGTTCAAACAAAATAGTATAATTTACCTGAAGGTTACTGCACTCGTAGCTTCAATGTACCCCGTCCCTTTTGTTAATCACACCATTCCAACTGGGTTATATTTACGGCTTCTGATTCTCAACGTTTTTAAAATTTCTCCACCACCATTCATCTAAAGTTGTTTCAGGGCTTTTCCGGAACTCATCTGTGTATATCTGAACCTTGTTTTGTGGATCCAGACACGTTTATGAACCATTTAATTATTAACACCCCCGAAAAATAGCAAGGAAATTCATGCTTCTTTCACCAATATACGCCAAAACTGCCTACTTTTGTGTATTCATTTGTCGTTGCAAATTTTGACTAATTAGTACAGTGATACTAACTTTATTACCTTGTATCTTCTTTTCTAAGTGCACAAAATTACATTCATTGTAGCACGTAAGGAACAAACTGTTTTAAATCATCAAAATATACGAGCAAACTGTTTAAATTATTCTATCAAAATCGGAAAACTAAAAAGCACTGTTTAACGCATTGAATCAATTCGAAAATCTAAGAGAGCTTGTTCATATTAACCTGGGTATATATAGCGGTTAGCCCGTCTGTCGGTCTTGTCCCCAAAACGGACAATTCTTCAGAATTTCGAATGCTAGGTTCCAATTCCGCAGCCCGGCATGCGATTTTTACGAAATTTGCACTCGCATCAGTTAAATCTCAGAAATTTCGACACGGCTCGCAACGTCTGGAAACAACTAATTAAATTTTTATACAGAAATGTTGTTTATACCTCTCAAGTTTGCCTCTTATTTTCAACCAATCGCAACCCAGTGATGTTTCTCCACTCACGCCTTTTACTATATGTGTCTCGGTCTTGCGCATATTATCTGTCTCTATCTACTCTGTTCTTATTGGTGCAAATCGATATTCTTTATTATCGATTATTTTAGTCCATGTGGACTGTGAAATAACCCACCTTTAGCATTTCTCGTAACTATTAAGCTACGGTTTCTCCAAGATTCTCTGTAACCATTTGTTATCTGCCAAATTTATGCAGAATGAGCCTTTTAAAAATACGCAGGTGTTCAAACATAATACTTCTAAATAACACTTCTACGATTTGCATTTTATTGGGTTTTTACAAGTTTTTATAGATATTATATGTTACTAATGGTTCAATTAACTCCAATTAAAATAATACCCTTTAATTTTTAGTGACTCCTAATCAAATATTAATTATTATCTGTACATTTTGTTTAATACCGGTTACTTAAAATTGAGTTAATTAATATAAATTTTGCACGTAATTTTCTATTTGTTTCTTTACTAGGAATAATTAAATTACACGCAGAGCTTTTTAATACTGCTCCCTTTTTTTATATAGCAAGCGTCTTGTACATAATTTAACTCCCTTATTTTTAATGAAACGAATGAATTTTTATGCTTCACGGTTTTTTTAATAACGCGTACCTTTTCCCAAAGCTTCTACACGGTGATTAAAATTATTTGATGTGATTATTTCATTTTCTGCCCTGGTCTAAATATGAGTATTTTCCCCCTATTTGAATACAAATAATCCCACTTATTCGAATTCAAATATAAAACATTTAGACTGCCAAAAAACATTTACAAAAAAAATTGCCTATCTCTCTCTACCCTTATCTATCTAACTTACCTACCTTATCTCCAATCAAAAAAAAAATATTTACACCTATCCTATATCCCTATCCTGTTCCTAACTCTCACCTAATTCTATAAACTGAAATTATCCCTAACTTCATCCTACTTATCCATCTAATCCTATATACATCTTATATACCTATCCTATTCCTAACTTTTAACTAATGTTCAATATACTTTACTTCCCCCTACCTAATCCTATATACCTATCCTACTCTTACTCTATTCCTAACTCTCCATTAATCTTATATGAAATATCTATACTTAACCTATCTTATTTTCTTCCTACATTTACTCTTTATTCTCATCCTAAACCTATTTCTAATTATTTCCCATATTTATCCTATACCTAGCTTTATTCTCTATAAACACTTACTTCTACTCTCTATTCTATATCTATACTAAAATTCACCTATCTCTATCCTTTGTTCATCAAGTTATTTAAATCTAACTCTCTTCTTGACCCTCCAAGCCTTTCTTCTCACCAACCTAATACTCTTCATTCCTATCTCTCCTCCTTCTATATCTATACTTAACATCCCTGTTATCTCACATAAAATAAACTTATCATCCCTATTATCCTGACTTTTTAATATTGCTTCTTCTTCAGTCTCTACACTTGTCTGTTTCTCATTTATTATTGTTTCCCTCTCTGCCGACAAACCAAACGATACTACCTTAAAATTATCGATTTTTCTCTCTACGGAAAATCCTATGTACCTTCTAGAATCCTTGTGTAATGGAATCAGCCAGAATGAATTCCTTAAATCTACTTTATTAAAAACAAACTTGCCACTTAACCTCGTCAAAAGTGTGTCCACGGATGGTGGACAATGGAATTGCGGTTTGGTCCTTTGACTAATTTTTCGTGCATCTTTATTTAATTCTGCCTTCACCTGCTCCCGATATGCTGCTGTTGCTTCTACCCCCACTAATTCTGCATGTTTTTGTACTAAAGCTTGAACCTCTACTCTCCTATCCTCTGGACATCTTATTGTGTTGATCTGTTTACCTTCATCATCCTCTACCTCTACTACATTAATACTCAACCCCGTGTCATCCTATGTGACTTCATAACTGCCCTTCCATGGCACTACCCTATCCTTAATCCTTACTACCTTCCTTTCCATATCTATCAAAACCCCTAACTGCATCATACAGTCAACACCTAAAATGCTCTGAAACTTCAGTCCAGGTACAATTACAAACTCCTGTTCACAGCTTAAACCTCCTATATCTATCCTAATCACCACAACACTATTCACTACAGCAAACTTTTTTATTTGGAGCTACTAAATGGCTACGCTTTATAGGCATAATTCTATCACAAACCTTATCCCTAATTTTGCTGACGAATTCCTCCGATATTAAACTCGCCTCTGCCCCTGTATCAAGTAATACTTCTACATTATTTTCAAAATTCCTATATTAATAATTGGCAAACATAATTTTCCTCAGTTTCTGGCTCTACTTCCTCCTCAATTTTGAAAAATTCACGTGGATGTTCATATACATTTACACTGAAATCTAGTGGTCTGTCGCGTTCTAAAAATCCTGTCCAGGTCTGTTTTCCCTACTTGGTCCTGGTCTAGCCGTCACCTCAGCGTATGTCCTAGGCGTTTCCACTCGTTCCGTGTCTGTATTAGCAGTCCCCTCATGTCTGGTGAACTATTCCTTCTGGTAGGTTCCGGTCTCGGTGCAGGTCCCCTTCCTAAACTATTACTTCTAACGTATGGTCGTCTCTGTTCCCAATTCTGTTGCTGGTATCCGTAACTATTCCCCTTCTAGCATAGTTGTCCCGTCTATTGTCAAACCTAACTGTGTTGATCTGTCTTTCCTATTATCCCGAGGTCGTCCACTACTTACGTCGTCGTACCTCTGCAGGTATTCTAAAACATTTCTCTGTCCACTATGTTCTGTAGTGCTACGTGTTGTCTTACTTCTACCTCGAAGTGTCGTGATAAATACTTGATAATTTGTCGGTCCGTCAGTGGTGGGTTCAGTTGCTTTGCTATGCTATACTTGCGTATAGCATATTGCTCTACTTCCTGAAAATTCTCCTTAAATTTCCCTGTGATTAAGTCGTCTCGTACCTGGTCTTGTCTGTGGTCACTCCAGTAGTGCTTTAAAATCTGTCTTCAAAGTCCGTGTAGGTGTCTATGTCCTGTCCTACTAAATTGTACCATGCTTCCGCGTTGTCTTTCAATAAAGCCTTTATCGTATTCAGTTTAGTCTGTTCGTCAAATAAATTTCCCACTAGATTTCTTACACTATTAATAAAAATTTGTGGATTTACCCTGTTATCACCATAAAACTTCATGTGTTGGTCCAATGATACTCCACCTGTATAAAATCTGGGACCATCCCCCGTTAAACTTGACATGTTATATTTGATACCACTAACTTCGCGTTCTACCCTGCCTAACTGATCCCTACATGAGTCCGGTACTTCAGTCATTTTTATATTAATCTCTTCTTCACAGAAAATGCGTACTTCGGATCTTAAATTTCCCATTTCCTGTCGAAGACCTGTAATATCACGCTAATTTTTATCAACCCTATTTTCAACTTCCCCCATTTTTACGGTAAGACTATTTTTAAACTCTGTAAATTCTTGAGTCGATTGCTCAATTTTCCCGCTTATCTGCTCTAATTTTCTATTGGATTCTTCGTTCATCCTCTCTAGCATTCTCATTATCATCTCGTTTCCTTGATCCCCTGATTCCGTCCTCGACTGATCTCTACTGCCTCCAGCTTCTTCCATTTTCGAATTTTTCCCACACAATGCACTATCGTCACTTCCAATTTCCACTCCTTGACTCCTTAACCACTCCTTTCTCTGCATACGTTCAAATCACTCACACACACTCTAAAATACTCTTAAATTTATACACAAACAGAAACTCTCTCTCTCAGATCGCCAGTTTGCTGGAATAAAATCACAAAAATTTTATTTGGAACTCGAGCCCCACGTTGGGCGCCAAGATTGCTGTGATACCTCCAAAATCCGGAAACTACGCTTTTCGAATCGAGCCCCACAGATTGTGCGTCAAGAATGCTGTGAATCCTACAAAAAACTATTCATTAACTCAACTGTTCCGTTGACTTTCTTCTGTTCATCGCCTCGGCTGCTCCCCTAGATAAACCTTTATCCTCATTCATAAAAAAAAACAAACACATTCCTACCACAAACATCACCGTTAACTCTATTTACATCAATATTCACAATACATTAAAAATTCAGCATAAATTTCAGTATCAGAAAATTTCAAGTTTTAAATTTGTTATCATTTTAATGTGCATCCAAAATTAAAGTCCTTGTAGGATGCCTCCCAATTAATATAACAATATATGCAGACTTGAGTCTGAGTACAAAGGGAGCATCTACCACCCCTTTACGTTAATTAACCAGGTTCGTCTAATTGAGCTCAAAGACATACCCAAATTTTCATCAAGAACATAAATACTAAATACTCCTTTCGACTTAAACAAGAAAATTTCACCTTAAAATTAAAAATTTGTTGTTAGTACAACTTCATTACTGTCCATTTTAAGTAAATAAATTATAAAGTTATTCAACACACACGAAAACATCAAAGTTCAAACAAAATAGTATAATTTACCTGAAGGTTACTGCACTCGTAGCTTCAATGTACCTCGTCCCTTTTGTTAATCACACCATTCCAACTGGGTTATATTTACGGCTTCTGATTCTCAACGCTTTTAAAATTTCTCCACCACCATTCATCTAAAGTTGTTTCAGGGCTTTTCCGGAACTCATCTGTGTATATCTGAACCTTGTTTTGTGGATCCAGACACGTTTATGAACCATTTAATTATTAACACCCCCGAAAAATAGCAAGGAAATTCATGCTTCTTTCACCAATATACGCCAAAACTGCCTACTTTTGTGTATTCATTTGTCGTTGCAAATTTTGACTAATTAGTACAGTGATACTAACTTTATTACCTTGTATCTTCTTTTCTAAGTGCACAAAATTACATTCATTGTAGCACGTAAGGAACAAACTGTTTTAAATCACCAAAATATACGAGCAAACTGTTTAAATTATTCTATCAAAATCGGAAAACTAAAAAGCACTGTTTAACGCATTGAATCAATTCGAAAATCTAAGAGAGCTTGTTCATATTAACCTGGGTATATATAGCGGTTAGCCCGTCTGTCGGTCTTGTCCCCAAAACGGGCAATTCTTCAGAATTTCGCATGCTAGGTTCCCATTCCGCAGCCCGGCATGCGATTTTTACGAAATTTGCACTCGCATCAGTTAAATCTCAGAAATTTCGACACGGCTCGCAACGTCTGGAAATAACTAATTAAATTTTTATACAGAAATGTTGTTTCTACCTCTCAAGTTTGCCTCTTATTTTCAACCAATCGCAACCCTGTGACGTTTCTCCACTCACGCCTTTTACTATATGTGTCTCGGTCTTGCGCATATTATCTGTCTCTATCTACCCTGTTCTTATTGGTGCAAATTGATATTCTTTATTATCGATTATTTCAGTCCATGTGGACTGTGAAATAACCCACCTTTAGCATTTCTCGTAACTATTAAGCTACGGTTTCTCCAAGATTCTCTGTAACCATTTGTTATCTGCCAAATTTACGCAGAATAAGCCTTTTAAAAATACGCAGGTGTTCAAACATAATACTTCTAAATAACACTTCTACGATTTGTATTTTATTGGGTTTTTACAAGTTTTTATAGATATTATATGTTACTAATGGTTCAATTAACTCCAATTAAAATAATACCCTTTAATTTTTAGTGACTCCTAATCAAATATTAATTATTATCTGTACATTTTGTTTAATACCGGTTACTTAAAATTGAGTTAATTAATATAAATTTTGCACGTAATTTTCTATTTGTTTCTTTACTAGGAATAATTAAATTACACGCAGAGCTTTTTAATACTGCTCCCTTTTTTTATATAGCAAGCGTCTTGTACATAATTTAACTCCCTTATTTTTAATGAAACGAATGAATTTTTATGCTTCACGGTTTTTTTAATAACGCGTACCTTTTCCCAAAGCTTCTACACGGTGATTAAAATTATTTTATGTGATTATTTCATTTTCTACCCTGGTCTAAATATGAGTAATATATATATTAATAGTTTTTATAATGAAATGAAAACCCAACTTTGTATTTTAAAGTTGAATTACCATTTCAAATCAAACTAGTAATTGAAAACCACTAAAAGAACGGCCACAGTAGGATTTGAACCTGCGACCTCTGATTTTCCGTATCAGCGCTCTAACCAACTGAGCGATCTAGCATAATTGTTTAGATGATGTTTTACTTAATACTACTGAAGCTTGGCTCTTGTTACCGATTTTCAATTACGTCTTGCATTTAAGGAAATTGAATCTAGTTATATACATAATTCATGTACTAATAATTTGATCATCCCATTTTTGCAACGTTTCAAATCCTGCAGTGGCCGTTCTTTTGGTGGTTTTCAATTACTAGTTCGATTTGAAATGGTAATTCAACTTTAAAATACAAAGTTGGGTTTTCATTTCATCTTAAAAACTATTAATATATATTAAGCATGCACTTGCATTCCAAATGTGGATTATTTTTCTCTATTAATAATAATATAATTACATGTTTGTATTATCCGAACGTTGCAAAAATGGGATGATCAAGTTATTAGTACATGAATTATGTATATAACTAGATTCAATTTCCTTGAATGCAAAACGTAATTGAAAATCGGTAACAAGAGCCAAGCTTCAGTAGTATTAAGTATAACATCATCTAAACAATTAGGCTAGATAGCTATAGTTGGTTAGAGCGCTGATCCGGAAAATCAGAGGTCGCAGGTTCAAATCTTGCTGTGGCCGTTCTTTTAGTGGTTCTCAATTACTAGTTCGATTTGAAATGGTAATTCAACTTTAAAATACAAAGTTGGATTTTCATTTCATCTTAAAAACTATTAATATATATTAAGCATGCATTTGCATTCCAAATGTGGATTATTCTTCTCTCTCTCTCTCTCTCTATATATATATATATATATATATATATATATATATTTACTATACAATATCAAGTTTTCTAGTCGAAATTAACCTAAATTTATATATTTATATATATATATATATATATATATATATGTATGTACGTATATGTGTGTGTACATACACCATTAAATCACAAAAGAAAGGAACATTCCGAATACAACCATGCAATCTCGCTTTTCGCTTCGATAGAGAATCGAGAAATTTGAGCGATGAGAAGCGCTAGTTATATATTCCTCAAAGCAAATATATATATATATATATATAATTAAATGAAATAATTGAATCTTAAGTTAACTTGCAACGTTGTATAATTCAAGGATAGATAATAAAAGGTTAATAGAAGTCGGACACAGAAGACATGAGAACGGATGTGAATACATGTATTCCACACTTAACGTGACACTGACGGTGCAGGTCACAGTAGGTTATAAAACCGCAATTACTAGAATTAAGATTGTTACTTACTATTGTATAAATGGATAAAGAAGTATGCAGACATGACCTCTGCAATTCCCACAAGTAATGTAAGGGGTAGGGACAACATAAATACCCCGGAGAGCCCAAAATAGTCAGTCAGTCTTGAGCCTCACAACTTTAGCATTGTTGGTTGTTCAGACTACTCGCCATATTTATATTTAGTTTATCTAATAGTAATTTCAACTTAGAAAATTTTTGATACAGTACTTGTAAATTAAATTTTAATTGTAATTCAGTTTAAATAAATTTGTTAGAAGGGTTTTTGGAAGAAGACTTTTTAAAAAGGCAGCTCCCAAAGGCCAAAACCTAGCTCGCATCGTAATCTAACGGTACGGTATCGTTTCTTTATGAGGATTTGCTAGTATAAGCTCCCGTAAACCGAGGTTGAAAACGCGGATTTACAAAACGTGCCGTACGTATTATCATACCAGTATTCAATTTTGCATACCTTAGAATGAATTCGTGGCGTTGAATACATTCCAATAAGTTCTTGTAGTAAACGTTTTGCGATTCAACATCAGTTACGTTTGAAATATTAAGTATCTCCATACGTTTTTTTAGCATTCTGCTCTGTATTATGAGTTCTACACAGCACGTTAGAAATATGCAGTCAAAAGATATTGCCACAGTACAAAGTAGAGGAGTTGTGATTATTTGGAAAATATAAACAGCAATACGAAGATTATTACGACCTATAATCTTCCACAGTCCTATAACAAGCGGATTTCCAAAAAATGTAGATAATACCATTATTGCCAGAGATCCATTTATAGAGACGAAGAAACATGTTTGTAGTATTAAACTATATTTTATTAGTTTATCAAGACCCTTCTTCAGTTGTCCCGAACAACGATTTGTTCTCCAACATTCCGCAGTGCTATGGATCAGGTCGACGAATTCTCCACCATTACGGACTAATGCAACTACTTTTCCAAAAAACTGTAAGAATATAATATATTTTATTTCATCGCGCTATACGAAAATCGCGTTTTATCATATGCTAATATTTGGTTGTTTAACAACAACAAAATGTTCACATAGGAAAATGAAGCTAATATACAGGCGTAGAAAAATATTATAGCGTCTCTACCTTATAGTAAGTTAGAAAAAGACAAATGGGCATTATAAGAGCGGAAGATGGACATAACCTTACCGAGCTGCAACTTGTAAATATTACACATCAGTACAGAACACGAATTGAATTAATTACCCTACAAATTCAAAAGTCGTGGTTCAGTGGTTAAGGTGTTTGTGTCCGATGCGATCGGTACTTAACAGTTACATTTCTTTCAAAATACGATTTTATGATGAACTCTCTAACAAAGTAGACGTGAAACTGCGGTAAAAATTTTAAACTTATTAGTAAAATGCCTATGGATCATTGACCAAAACAGTCTGCCAATCAATAGATCAAGATCTCTACATTAAGGTAGTCGTTGAGAAGGTTTTTAATTCTGATGCGGTAGTAAATAATTTGGTTGTTAAATTATACGACGAATTATTCGAAGAATTTTCATGCGATATCAAAGGCTATATACTACAGGTGAATGCTTTGGAGAAAGAATTACGAAGGAAAAGCCCGACAGTGAAGGATGAGATAGAACAATGTTTAGACGAAGTAGTCTTCTTATCTTTGGTATTCAGACGAACTGCGAAAATACCAATTGCACTTTAATCAATCAATGCAAGCATAAATCTTTGTAACGCTATCGCGTTACTTAAGCAAATGTTAAGTAGTAGTAATGAGTTAATTAATTTCAGCTAGTTAAACAAGCTTTTAACACAAAAGCAGCTGCAAAACTTATAAACTTTGGTAGTTTACATTGAATAACATTGCATCACAATATAATATTAAATTAGAATAAGGAATTATAATAGTAAAGCGCCCTGTACATTAAATTCAAACTGTAATAAATATTGTATTAAATTCCGAAAAATTACAGATAGATACTCGGGAAATAACCAGAGTATTAAAGTTATTGCACAAATTCACACCAGTGCAAAGAATCGTAGCTTTCGAAAGCGTACTCCGTATACTCATAAAATATAGTCGTAGAATTAGTGCGTTGCAGACGACGAATGACACAGCTTTCGGTTATAAATGTACAAATGTGGGATCAAAATGACGGTACACACTGACAGAAACTAAAATACTTTAGGCGCGCAAATTTAAAGAAAGGAGAATTTTGTATAACGACCAAATTCTAAAAAGCTGAGAAGTTGAGAAATTAAAAATGGAGGAGTGTAGACGGTTCCGTAGACCCCTCGATGTAAGTGGTTGGGAATGAATTGTTTTGAGCTTAGCCGATAAGTAGGCCAGAAAGCTTAATCACGTGTAGATAATGGAATTTAAATTTGCGTCGGTCGCGCTTCAGACAATAAACCTTTTCACAGAAAGAGCGGTAAGCTGATTTCATCTTTCAATAAAAGTTGGAATTTAAAAGATGGCATTGGATGACCTAACGTGCCGATTAAGAAAAAAAAGTTGTATTGTAGGCGTTTGTAGACTTCTTTAATTCTAAAATTAAAGTATAAACTAACCATGAGTACAGTTTGAGCTTTTTTATGAGGAATTGTAAGTGTAAGTTGTAAATGGTTCGTAGTTATTTGATAAGAAATTGGGATTCCGTTAAGTAATTAATTTTTAGCTCTAGACAGAGACGGAATTAGTTTTGTTTAAACTCAAGCATAATATTAGGGGGAAAGAAAGTTTGAACATTTTAAAAGACATATGTAAATGCAAACATGTTTTCCGTTCTGAATGGACAGATACCTTGAAGAAGTTCTAGTGTATTAAAACCAGTAGAATGATATGCGTGTTTTAGTGAGATACAGAGCACATTAGTGGGGCTTTCAGTAAGGAACCAGGTTAAGACAGATCCAAGAAGCTGTGTCAAGGTCATAGGGGTCAATATGACATTCCAAGACGCACTTCGACAATATGCAAGGAAACAGGATACCACCACATTATCTCCTAGGCACACAACGTATCAAAATCGTATTAGAGAGTGATGGAATTTTCTGGGGTGAAAGATTCTGCAGTTAAAATAGTCCCTCATTTGGAACTCCAGGAGGATACTACTTCGCAGTATGTGATCGGCGAGTTTAATAACAAGAAAAGAAGAACTGGAAACATTTTGCGAGTTGTGTCGTTTAATGTTAGAAGTAAAAGTAAATGGGCAAGCTAGAAAATTCGAAAACTAAAATGGATAGGCTAGCATTAGATATAGTAGGAATTAGCGAAGTTCGCTAACCAGAAGCGGGAAATTTTTGAAGCGGAGACTTTAGGGCAATTAATACAGGATCAGATGAAGGAAATTTGGTTGTAGCGTATTTGCGCGGAAAAGATAGGAAACTGTAGAAAACTACATACGATGAACGAAAGAGTACTCATAATTAAATTAGAATCGAAACTGGTAAATACAGTAATAATACAAATATACATGCCCACCTCTACCTACAGTGAGAAGGAAGTAGTAGCAATCTACAAAGATATCAAAGGCATACTAGGATTCCTAAAAGTATGTGAAAATTTAATAGGTACGGGAGATTTTAATACAGTGGTAGGCAAGGGTAGGGAAGAAACGGTAGTAGATTTCTTCGGTTTAGACACGAGAAACGACAAGAAAAATAGGTTGGCAGAATTTTGCGAGAAAAGCAATTTAACTATCAGAAACGAATTATTTTAAGATCATCATAGAAGATAATAAATTTGGAAGATGCCATGAGACCAAGGGAGATATCTAATACGTTACACTTTTGTTCGACAATGTTTTAGGAATCAAGTAAAAGACTGTACAAGCTACCCAGAAGCAGATACAAATAATGACCACAACATTCTAAGTATGAAAGCTGTGCTTAAGTTTAAAATTAAAAAAAAAGAAACGGAAAACGGCACTTTGGGTTTGAGAAACCAAAATATAAACATATCCGCAAAAGATATAAGAAAAATTCAAAACGCATTACTAAAAGACATCGGAAAAGTTTCTGATACTTAGGAAGTAGAAATAGATTGGAAAAACATTAACTCCCGGTTATTCATAGCGGCCAAAAATATTCTGGGGTATAAATAAGTAGAAAAAAGGAAACTTTGGGTGACAAAGAATATTTTGAATTTAATAGAAGCTAAAGAACAATCGATTGATGAAAAGTGCAAAGAGGTACAAATTAAAATGAAAATAGGAAAGACAGACAAAGCATACAAACTAATTAAATGAATTTTAGGGATGTAAAACCGTATAGCAAAATTATAAACAGCGCTAGAGGAGACATCATAATAGAAAATGTAGAAAAAATAGTTAGATGGCAAGAACATATAGAGAATTTATGCAGGACAGATATAAGAAGCACTAGAACAGGAATCAGCCATTGAAAAAGATGACTTGAAATATCTTGAACTTGGGAATGAATTTTAATTAGCTATAGAGAATCTGAAAAATAATAAAGCACCAGCTATAGATAAGGTACAAGCAGAAACTCTAAAAGCTGCTGGATAAGCAGTAACAGAACGTATCTTTCAACTTGTAAGCTACATGTATGAAGCAGGCAAGATGTCTCAAGATTTCAAATGTAGCACCATAGTTACTATACTAAAAAAAAGATGGATGCGGATAGATGTGAACATTTTCAAAACAGTAAGGTTGACAGCACATGTGTCGAAAATATTAACTAGAATTGTACAAAGACGGATGGATCAACTAGTTAAAAAAACAATAAGAAAAGATCGATTTTGGTTCAGGCAAAACAGGAAAAAAACAAGAAGTCATTTTAGTTTAAAGGGTAATAATGGAGAAAACAATCGAAACAGAAATACACGTGTATCTGGAAAAAGCATTCGACAACGTAAAATGAGAAAAATGTTTGATATACTCAAAAAGATTGTAACGAGTTATAAGGATATACGAATAGTACATAGGTTACACAAAGAGCAAGCAGCGGTAATAGAATTAAGGCAGGAACGTAGAGGAACGTAGCGGAATGTCCGCTCTCTCCATTAATTGTCAACTTGTATATCGAAGATGCAATGAATACTGCCACATGCAAGAGGAAATTTGAAATTATTATGCGGATAGTACGTAGCTTATATACAGATCAAACAGCTGCAATAAAATTCGAGTAGGAACTTAGAGAAATAAATATCAAGAGAGGGGTGAGACAGTGATGTGCCGTATCTCCATCAATTTTTAACCTGTACATCAAAGAGGCAATGAATACTGGTAAATGCTTCAAGACATTTAGAGTTATTATGCAGATGATATACCGTTACGGTATTAGCATCTAGCAAGAAAGAGTTAGAAGCAGCTATTAATAAAATTGAAACAGTACTAAAAGAGAGATACGATTTGGAAATCAACACAAATAAAACTAAAGTACTAATATGTAAAAGAGGGGAAAATAAGTAAAAAACAAGAATACAAATAGGAAGCAAAAACTCGCAAGAGGTTAAGGATTTCTGCTACCTAGGAAGCCAAATAACTCAAGATGGAAAAAAGTGTAAAGGATATAAAACAAAAATTAGCATAAAGCCATGCCGCATTAAACAAGAAAAGTAATTACAATTTTCAAAGGCAACAAACATAGAAATAAGGAAAAGATTGCTGAAAGCATATGTGTTTGCTACAGCAAATACTGTGCCGTCGTACAACTTGGACAATAGGGGAAACAAACAAGAAGAAATAGAAGGCTTTGAAATGTGGTGCTACAGACGTGTGATGAAAATATCATGGACAGACAAAGTTAAAAACAAAGAGGTTCTAAAAATGGTAACAAAAAAAAGAACTACGTGGGAAAAAAGTTAAAAAATAGGAGAAATAGGATAATAGGACACATATCAAGGCATTTGGGGATGGTGTGGAGTATATTAGAAGCAGAAAAAGGAAAAAAACGATGCAGAGGTAGACCTAGATTAGATTATTGCTCGCAGATAGTGAAAGATGTAGGTTGTGAGTAGTTCCGGTAAATGTGTAGGTTAGCTCTGAATAGAAATCAAAGTAGGTTTGCCTCCAACTAGTTCCAGGACGGAAATCTAATGATGAAAATGTGATAGTATTTAAACCTGATTATTATCGTAAACAGCTGCAGGTGCTAGTTTTTCAATCTCAACAAGTGTTGATTATGCGAAAAGAGTAATTGGAAACTATTGATTTGGCAAGGGTCTAAGTGGTGGGGATCTTGGTTGTCATCAGGTTGCTTTACCCTCTTTGCGTACAATTGAATATCGGTGAAATATGGTGTACTTTTAGATAAGAATAGAAAAGGAAAAAGGAAAAGGGGAAGAAAAAGTTATTAAAAAGGTCAGCACAAAGGCGTGCAGAAAAGCAGCTGCTATGTTTAAAAACAACAAACATAGAAACAAGGAAAATTTGTTGAAAAGATATGTGTGGAATGCAGAAGTGTACTGTTGTGAAATGTGGACAGTAGAAGAAGCAGACAGGAAAATGGTACAAGCTTTTGAAGTGTTGTATTACAGATGTATGATGAAGATATCATGGACAGACAAAGTCAAAAACAAAGAGGTTCTAGAAGCAGTAAGAGAAGAACGATATCTGTGCAAAGGAGTAAATAAATAAGAGAGATGTTTTGATAGGATACGTTCTAAGGCATAAAAGAGTAGTGGAAGATATATTAAAATGGGAGAAAAAAGAAAAATAGAAGTAAAGATAGGCCTAAATTAGACCATTGATCACAAATTGTAAAAGATGTAGGTTATGGAAAAATCAAGGAAATGTATAGGTTAGCACAGAATAAAAAACAATGGAGGTACGCATCTAACCATTTTCAGGACTAATGATTATGATGAAGCTTATTTGTGAGATTATTGCTAATTAAAGAATGAAATTTTAGTATTTGGAGTGGACACTGAAAGGGCGAAAGAAAAGGTGGTATTGTACTACAGTTTCTACACATGATTACTAAGGGTATTTATAGAAATGTCCGTTTGAATGTCGTATATATCAATATTAGAAACTGGAACAATGGTGGAGTAGTATTAATTATGGATAAATGTTTCTTTAAAAATTTCTGTTAATAATACCTGAGCAATTACATGTCATATTAGGCTTGTTTATACAGTTAATGTAGGTGTATTTATATTTCCGGAATTTATTGTCAATAGAGCTTAAGCTTAGGTGAAATTTTACTTGGAGTTATTTATAGTATTGGTAATGATAGATAATTGTGAAAGGATATTCAGTCACTCCAGTGATGAAGTCGTATTTAGGCAAGAACCTTTTTTTTAAATTTCTTCTTCTGACAAAAAGTTGGGTGTGTTTAAGGGATTGTAGGCAAAAGTAAAAAATTAGGTGAACAATTGTAAGAAACTAAATTCAAAGGAAACCTATCCGGAACAACCGCCTTCTAAGTAGTCAAATTATCAAAAAGAATGCTTGAATAAGACAACCAGAAAAGGTAAGTGGTCCTTGTAAAGTAGTTTTCGTCTTTCGGCCATTTAGTTTATTTATATTATGTATATCATTTTGCCATAGAAACCAACCCCGCACCATTGAAAACTATCCGGTGCACCAATTTACTGTTACATCACTTTGCGCCCCCTTCCCCTCGTAGAGTAAAATTAATTGAGAAACCTTACGTCCATTTAGTACGTACCATCTTTTTAAAAAGGGTATCGACTGGAATCAACGGTATTGGCATTACTAAACCAATCATCGTAAGATTTACAAGTAAAAATCTAAAGAAGCTAACGGTTCACAACTAAAAAAGTTAAAACTGCCCAATATTGTCATCAAGAAAAATCTGACAAAAATACATAAAAATTGTACAAAAACTCCAACAATGTCAATAACAACTTAGCATAAATAAATTTGAAAATTTTTTTGAAGTAGTTCCAGAAACCGATAAATATAACATTTATTAGTGTGATAGTTAAGTTAAAATGGTTTTGAAAAGCAGTAGAATGTGGTTTCTAAACTCGGAACTTTAAAGCTGAAAAAGCTAAGCGGGTTTACTTGCCTGTCCATAAATACTTAGCGCTTCAAATTGAGTTACTAATTCGGTAATATCGTCATTGTTTATATAAGGAAACTGGATGGTTATGACACACATATTTATACTGACCATAATTAAATAAATAATACCAACTGTTTTAACACTTCTACTTCCTTTAGTGTAATCGACTCCCAATTTTCTTAGTATAAGCAGAGGATACTTCAGCGATTTTAATGGTTTCTCCATCTTTTGTGCACTGTGCACGTTAGGTGCGGTTGGTAAATAACTAACACTGCAATTAGAAACTGATATAAATCCGCTTACAGTTATTTTTCATATTCAGCTAATAGCGATTTAATATCAAATAATTATTCATTAATATTGCACAGTTTGGATGCCAGACATTTAGAAAAGAAACGCTCGCAATTAAATTGATAATTGTATGATAATAATTAATTAATTTTTTTAAAATAACCGAGCTCCTAAATTGCTGCCTTCAGGTGTTCCTGCAATTAGTGGGTGGCACTTAGCATTGAAAGTTGAAGAATAAAATATTAATCGCAGTAGCATACAATATAACAAATTGATGTTATTCAAAGTAATTAGTAACAACAAAGAAACTTTGCGTTTTTATAATAAACACAAATTATGATGTTGTTCATTTTGAAACTGCCTTGCAGATTGTGTGATGTTACGTTAGCGCTGAAAAAAGTAGAGCTAAGCACTATGAATAAATCTCTTTTTATTTGTAGACTTACACATAAGACCCTATCAAATTATACTATCTGTAGCTCAGAACATAGTTTAATAAACTAAATAATCAGTTGGGTGTTCCGTTTATATATATATATATATATATATATATATATATATATATATATAAATATATATAATTCACTGCTTGTATTATTTCCGCATTTAGAATTTGTAATATTATTTACCTCCGCCCGGTATATTCAAATTGTTATTATATGTACCGTGTATTTACCTCAAACACTGAATCTGTATTATAAGTGCCGTGATATCAATAAACTATGTTGACCTTCGCCTGTGCAAGAACTGTTCTTATCACCTGCCATGGAGAAGACAACAAGAGTCTACTATTGTTTTCCGTACTAGACGGTCGCCTCCACCGGCTTTTTATTGTCGCTAATCGATCAGCCGCAGTAATTAATGGTGCTTCGCTTCGCTCTTATAAAAGGTAAGTGTTTGAAGTATGTTACGTTTATTTTTCAAAATAAATTAGATACCCTTTTTTTCCTGGTTAAGTCATTATCCGCACGAATAAATTCCATTTCTATTCTTAAATACTCCAACCATACCCTATATAGTGTACATGATCAGAATAAGCACGCTTTAACATAATTTTAACACAAATCCATTTTGCTCTTAAAACTTCGATAAATTAAATAGTCAATACCTTGTTTTAGATATCCGTTAATTTGTTAAACATTCCGATAACGTATAATTGCTTTCTCTTATATTTCCCATCTAAAGACTTGGCGGAATAATGGATCTTACTATTATTTGATAGCGTGTTTTCCAGTTTGCTAATCGCGCTTTGACAACGCGAGGATTGCAGTTCAAACTCGTGCTATTTGAACCAATTTTTAATTTGATCCTGCAGCTTGTGCGTTGAAATATTTTCTACATTACTCGTCCAAGAACTTCAAGCGCGATGCACGTTTTTTTGTTCGACAAGTAGGAGGTATCTTGCGTGTATCGGTGAGTTTTTTCGCGCTTGCCCATCCTAATCAGATTCTCTTTCTAGCTTTTAGCTGGAAACCAATTTGGTTCTTTTTTATGTAGGCCCAACTGTTCTTTGCCACAGATCAACTGCCGTTGCCTGTAGATCGCTAATCCCGTTATGGTAACAGGGTAAATAGATCCCTACGACCGTGGCGATGCGGTGTTGATACACTCCCGATGGCGTGCAATCTAAGTATCCCGACACATGCAGGTATACAACTTGTTTTCTTTTGTGTATATCAAGGGAATATTTCTTATCAGCGTTTGGTGTAGATACGTGATAAGAAACGTATCACTGTAGGACCATTATTTGTTGCTGCGAATCGTTATTATCACTCTACAGGTGTGTTGGACCATTGTGCAATTTTAAAAACGCTTGACGAAAGTTCTCACATGTTTATTTTCTACTGATTAGTTTTATTTTGTGTAAAATACGAGATGCGCATTTCGTGTCTAAAGTATTAAATTGTTTGTATCACATAATTGTTTGCTTTGAAATAGTAACGCTTAATTTATTTCTTTTGCTTGTTTGTACAGAATCCTTTATTTATACTTATTGTTAATAGATAATTGTGGACGACGTGCGTTTTTTGGGCATTTAGGTGAATCCTCCAACTCTCCGCGTTTGGTAGTTAGCCTGGCATTTATGTTTTTTCCGGCTACGTCTAGGTACGTGGCAAGTAACTATTTGAATTTATTAACATTATTTTGGTACACTTATCCATTCTCTCTACCAACAGTTAGCTATTAATATTACCGCAGCATCCTTTTGTGACATTGGTCGTTCGAGCTGGATGTGAATATTAAAAAATTTTAAATGTTAGTAAATTCGTATCAGAAATCATACCGCTTATCAAAGAATGGCCAGTTTTGATTAACATCATTTCTATCGTTTGAGCTGTTTACGAACCTTTCTTGCTATCTGGTTTGGTACCAGAGTTTGTACGAAACCATACATATTTGCTATCGCCGCATTTGCTTTAATTTTAAACATAAGTTTCGGTTTTATTTCGTCTGTCCTTTGTATTTGTTTAATTTAATCATGGCAGAGAAATTAAAACGTAGCTGTTTTATACGTAGTATTACGATTAACTCGCTGAATGAAATGCTTGAAGTCGCGCCAAAATCTGCCATTGAATCAACCTTTTCTGGTTTATTTCGCGTGAAGTACCAATCTCTCGAAACCGTACGAGGAACTTTTCTTGTACACCATAATTTTATAGTAGGTGTAATTTCTTCTGCAGATGACGACGATGAACAATTTGAAACGGAGGACGCTATTTGTAAACGCTTCGATTATCAATTTTTTCAAATAAAAGCGCTCTATTTCAAACTGTTTCCGAGCCAATCATTGTCGTTTCGGGCTATGTGTCGAATCCCGTAGATACCTTTATGTCGAAAGTTTCACTTTCACCGCTGACCGTCTCTTCGTTTGATGGGGAAGGTTGTTTGTTTGAAAGCTTTATTGACCGCTTTGATAGCTTGGTTCATCCTAATAACGATTTGTCAAATATGGATAAATTTTCGTATTTTCAATCAGTACTGAAAGGTCCGGCCCTCTTAACCATTAAGAACTTTGACCTTACAGAAGCCATTTACCCTCTTGCCTACAATAAACTTCGCAAAAAATATTGTAATATTCGTCACATTACCTCCACTTTATGGGACAATATTAATAAATTTCCTAAATTGAATTCTGATAATCCCACAGGTTTGCAAAAATTAGTCAATACCTTTACCGATAATTTACAAGCGCATAAAAAATTTTATTTGCCTATAGAGCAATGGGATTTCATTCTTGTGCAAATGATCTTAAGCCGCCTTGATGTACACAACCCGTAGTTTTGAGTTGCATCTGAATCCTACCGCTATCCCATCTTATAAAGAGTTAATTGCTTATCTAGAAAAATTTTTTAAATCTGTCGAATTTGTCAGTAAATCATAAAGCCGATTTTAAAAAGGTTATTCATTCTAGCAACCTGTCTAAGTTTCGCTTCGCCATTTCCATGTTAGTCCAGACAAAACCTAATGTTAATATATATTCGCTTTGCAAACAAGGGCACAATCTTTATCGTTGTCATGATTTCGTCAAACTTTCATCGCAAGACAGCTACAATTTTGCAAAGAAAAACATCTTTGGATTAATTGCCTTAGCAATTGTCACATTTTCAATCAATGCAAGTCTATTTTTTCCTGCCGCCAATGCAATCAACGTCATCATTCCTCATTGCATTTCGATCGAGTTTTGTCTAAACCCACTTTCGCTGCTAGTAACCAGACTCGCTTGAGCCCGGACACCCCCGCGTCAAAGGTTTCACCTTGTATTAGTCCCGCAATTCAAGACCGCTACAAGCCTTGTGCTCCTCGCCTCTAAGGAATGATCGACTTCGTTTAGCTGTAGTGGCCCGTCAACTTCGAATGTCGTTTTATTTAATTCTTTAGCTAAAACTTCAGTTATTTTACTTTCCGCCGTTCAAGTGGAAATTGCTGATTGCTCAGGTTCTTTCCAAAAATTTCGCAGTTTACTCGTTTCGGGTAGCATGACTTCCTTTATTTCGTAAAATAGTGTAAAATATTTAGGTTTTCGTACTGCTCCACATTCACTCTGCAGCTGTGCATGGCGCTCTCGCAGTCTTGCTCAAACCAATAGGTGTTCCTTCACCGATTTATTTCAAGTAGTAGTATTTATCAAAATTTGTGAAAATTTACATACTTCTAATATTTCTTTAGAACATTTCAGTCATCTGGCTAACCGCAAGCTAGCTGATCCGCTCTTTGCTCAATCTGTGCCATTGATTTCTTACTTGGCGCGGATATTTTCCTCCAAGTGTTATTGGGCGCATCCAGGGTGCTAGCGATCAACCTGTTGCTATTAATACTATTTTTGGATATGTTTTGATGGGAAGCATACCTTCCTCCCCCGCTTCTGAAGTAACTAGCTTGTTTTGTATGACAGATTCTACTTCCCCCTTAAAAGATATCGTCACTAAATTCTGGGAAGTCAAAGCTGTCCCCGCGCTCAACCTTTCACGCCCGAAGAAACTCTTCTTGAAAAACATTTTGTTGATACGTTTCGCCACAATCAACAAGGTCGATATGTCGTCTCACTGCCGTTTAGAGATCAAGAACCATTTTTCCAGGTAGTCGTGATTTTGTCTTACAACGATTTGTTTCTTTAGAAAATCATTTACTTAAGCAACCTCGTGTTTACAAACAGTACGTTTTGTTCATGCGTGAATACCTGGATTCTCAACACGTGCAAATTGTTGTTGGTGGGTCTCATTCAAACTTTTCTTATTACATACCGCATCATTGCGTTGTGAAATCCGAAGGCATAAGTATGAAATTACGAGTTGTTTTTAATGCTTCTGCTAAAACTCTGTCTCAATCGTCCTTAAACTATCACTTGTTTGTTGGGCCGAAGCTGCAACCCGATATTACCGGAATTTTGTTACAATTTCGTTTATATTCTTATGTTGTCACTGCCGATATTCGTCAACAGACCAATTCTTGTTAATCCCGCCCAGTGTGACTATCAACGAATCGTTTGGCGCTTCTCCTCTGAGGAGCCCATTTAGGATTTTAAATTAAATACAGCTACTTATGGAATAATTGCGCTCCTTTTCTTGCCATACGTACCATTTGGCAGTTGGTCGTAGATAAAGGGAATTACTATCCGTTAGCCGCTTTCGCTCTTCGTCATTATACTTACATTGATGGCATCGTTACTGGTGGAGATTCTATTGAATCCACCCTCGATCTATGCAATCAACTAATTGCTCTTTTAAAACTTGGTGGTTTCGAACTTCATAAATGGTCAAGTAATCATTCCAGATTATTAAAAGATCTTTCCGCTACGCAACAATTCGCGCAACCCCGTTCTTTTGAGGATCCTGACACTCAAAGCCTAAAGTTCTAGGTCTTTAATGGAACCCCACCTCAGATAATTTTTGTTTTCTAGTTCAGCCACTAAGTACCTCCTGTACCAAGCGCAACCTACTTTCTAACTTAGTCCACATTTTTGACCCCATGGGACTTTTATCCCTCTTACTTTCCTGGTAAAACACTTAATTCAATGTTTATAGTCGTTAAAATTAGAGTGCGATGTTCCCCCTCTCCCCGACTTCTTCCGTTTGTGAGAAAGATACTTGCATGAGTTACCGCTTCTTTTGGATTTTGCTTTACCCCGCTTGCTAGTCCCGCCACAGTTTACTATGTGCGAAGTTCATTGCTTTGCTGACGCTTTCGAACGTGGCTACTGTAGAATCTTGTAATGTAATAAATGATAACCATGAAGAACAAACTAAATTTATTACATGTTATTAGGCGAAACACTACAAACGAATTTAAATGTTTTACGTCTACACCATAACAAGGCTGCATAAAGACTCGTGCTAGTACAATAACTAACGTTATACAAAGCAAGGGTGCACGAAGCTGAGGGAGGAAATTCCATACAGCTGCCGTACAGGTATAAACTGGTTAAGCAACACATTATTTTAACTTTGAATACATAAAACTGGTGCTACAGATATGTACATAAATGATTAAATATAATTTGACGGAGTATTTAGATATTTGATAGACAGTTGAACTAAGATATTCGACAGCTACTGTGCTGTTGTATATTTTCGCTTTGTTATCTTTTCCGTCGTTGAGGTTCGCTTAATGTGCGCTAAGTCTAAGGTCGCTCCTCTTCGTACAATCTCTTTGCTGCGGCTCGAATTGTTGGCAGCCGCATTGGCATTCAAATTATTAATCTTTGTCTTCAAAACCTTTGATTCTAACCTTACCTTTCATAAAATTTACTGTGGGTCTGACTCCATGGTAGTACTTCCATAGATTCGATGCCCGCCGCAAAAACTTTCGTCACCAATCGTGTTGATTACATTCAGAAAAACACGTCTTCCGCCTCTTGACATCGCATTCCCTCCACCGAGAATTCTGCCGATGTCGGGTCACGTGTTTACTCCCAACCGACTTGTGCCAATGTTCGTTATGGTGGGTGGTTTCACCAACCTTGTTCCAGTCTTTTGAAACTTAGAGTTTCGGAAACTCCTGAAGTTCTCACTGAACAACGCTCTACCGTTTTATCCGCTGTCGTAACATCCTGTTGGATTCAATCAATTCTACAAAATGACTTTTCCTTACCCTTTATTACACGCATTGTTGCTTGGATTCTCCGTTTTCGTCATTCGATTAGAACTGTTGTAAAGCATATTGTTAAAGTTTCAAATATTAAGAAATTTATCAATATGAGTTTGCTTGCTGCAAAAAAAAGCAGTTAAAACCGCTGGTGGAAAAAATTCGTCAAATTATTCCCATACCTAAAGCGGGGGGTTTTCTTCCATTTCTAATGCGGTGCTGCAGGGGTCGCTAAAGCCGTCAGCGATGCTTCGATAGCTAAGAAACTATTGGAGGAAAACAGACGTCATAATGCCACCGTAGAGGACATAGCTTTAGGTAAAAAATGAAGAACTATATCTTTCACCGCGCAATAATAAAGGATTCGTCTTATACTTAAAACCCCATCGAAAAAACGTGTAAACTTGCCACGTAGAGCGCTATTTGATTCTGATCTAATGAAATATGCCGAAGGTTTACCAATCTTTAGAGGAGTGTGTGATGCACTACCAGCACTACCAGCAAAGCCTCATGTTAACGAATCTGATATTGTAAACTTAGATGATAACATTGGAAATGGAACGCACTGGGTTGCATACAAAAAATGTGACAAAAAAGTTATTTACTATGATAGTTTTTGAGATTTAACCCTACCGCTTGAAATACTGAGATACCTAAAAGGCTACAATCTACTTATAATTACAATCGGGAGCAAAATTTTAACACCTCAATGTGGTCATTTATGTTTGAAGATTTTATACAATAAATAATTTTATGATATATAGTTGTTTGATTTTAAATTCAATGGTAGCCATGACACAAACGTTTACGTTGGCAGGTGTTGGGAACGTGCTTTCAACCAACTATTTCCCCACAATTGAACTTGATTCAGAATGTAAATATTGTTTAGGTTTGACGGGGTTTTACGGATGCAACTCTATATGCAATATTCATGCAGGTAATAACAAGTTTTATTATTTGGATGATAATAGGAATAATAATAATGTTATTGATAACGATGATGATGATGATGCTAAAATAAAAGTGATTACAATCCCCCTGGAGCATATGAAATTTCTGAACTTGGAAAATATATAAACAAGTAGTAAATTGAAGTTTATTCTAAAAGCTAACAGTAACACGTTGGAAAGTGAAATGAAATCTATATACACTATATACACAGATTTTTAAACGCAATGATGCTATTGGCCAAATGCTTGGTTCACTCCTGGTATATATTAGGCAAATAAACATCATTACTCTCAAACATCTGTACAAATATTTGATGCAAATATACATGTGGAGTGTAATCTTACCGGTGGAGCGTATAGGAATAGCGAGCAGTACACGTTGAGCCATACTTGCCTGTGATTGTTCAGCAAATAGATAACATTACGCTACAGTTGGTCAACCAAGAGGCTAAATTAGTGGACTTTGGTGTGAAAGTATCTATTAGATAGTATCTATTAGATTGGAACTTAAAAAATATGGGTCTTAGAATTTTTTGTGCTAGAGTATACTCGATCAGTTCACCTCAACCTGCAGACCATCAAACACCTGGTGCATTAACAGATCAGGACGTTAAAATTTTCGAATATCTTGGCTATAAAGTGCTTAATAAACATGGAAGGCGCAATAAAAGATCTATTCAACAGTGGAGCATCTGAAGATACGATTATGGAATATGATCGTCGAACATACCGCCCGTATACGACAAACGCATATGGAAACTCTGATGAAATCAATATTGTTATTCAAAAAGCCGATCTTATGACTGCAACTTATGACAGCATTATATACTTGCAAGGTACTCTTAGTCCAACAGAAGCCCAAAATAAGGATTATGCTTTCAGGAATAATGCAATGTTGCTTCTTTATGAAGAAATCAGATTTACACTGGGCGATCAAGTAATTGAAACGGTTAGATTACCTGGAATAAACAGCACAACCAAGGCTTTTGTTCGTATACACGCGAGCAAAGTCGTTGCATGATGGATGCAGCATGAGGATGGCGTGTGGAAAATTAACCTTTATCCCTGCTTAATGAAGCTAAAGATTATTTTTGCGCTTCAATACCATTAAAGCACGTGCTAAGATTTGCTGAAGGATACAAAACACCGTTGCTTAACATTCGACAAGAATTAACGTTGGTACGTTCAAAGTCTGACATTAATTGTAGTAAGGGTAATTCTATATCAAAAATTACTCTCACAAAGGTAGTATGGAAAGTACCTCACGTAATGCTCAACGATGCTACAAAATCGTCTATTTACAATGAAATTAACAAGAATTCGCGAATACAAGTAGCTTTTTATGCCCGCGACTTGTATATTTATCCAAGCCTACCGTTCACTACATCTTTGGTTTGGCCTGTTAAGAGTAGTACGAGTTTTCAGCGTCCTCAATGAATATCCATCACCTTTCAAACCAAGAAGTGCAACCATAAGGATGCAAAAGCATCTACGTTTAATCATGCAAACATTACAAATATAAACGCTAATATCAACAATAGCAGATACCCATATGAGCAGCGAAACCTTTCTGTTGCCAATAACAAGTACATGGATGCTTATAATGAATATTTGAATTATCGATCTCAATATTATGAACCGGTTAAGAGTTCGGTTTGCTCTCTTGTCAGTTATGAGGAACTTAAACAACAACCAATTTTTGTAATCAACTGCACCAGACAAAATGAAAGCATCCATAATATAGTTGCAGATTTAATAGTTGAAATTAAAGCGTCTAAAGTATTTGAAACCGAAACTGTTGCTTACTGCATAATTATCTTGATGTACTTATTGAATATGAACCGTTTACTAACATTATACGTAAACTTTAAAAATTATTATTTTTATAAAATATGACCGAATACCTATGTAATATATTATTTAAATAGCAGTGTTTTTGTAAGTATATTCTTAATAGTCATGGAGGTAGTTGTTCCACTTGCAGTTCTTTTAATCTTCTTTAGTTTCCCCATTAACAGCGAAGTGAGGTGTGAAGATGAAATTTACACAAACAGTGAATTTGGCTTAGAAATGGCAAACGTTTATCTAAACAAATATGGGTATACTGAAACTCATAATGTTAGTAGCGCGTCTAACGAAAATCGCAAATCGGCAATTAAAAATGCCTTAAAAGCATTTCAAACATATTACCAACTGCCGGTTGATGGTGAACTAAATAAAGAAACTTTAAAGTTAATGTCAAGACCTCGATGTACCAATAAAGACAATATTTCTGAAGCATACAATGTACATCAAAACAAATTGACAAAGCGTGTTTTAAATTACACAGTGTTAACGAATGATTTTCGCATCTTAGCTCGGACGGTTGAAGCATTTAAAATTTGCGCAAAACACACAAATCTTGTATTTATATACAATCCACAGAGTAATGATATGTTAATATTCCAACAACAAAATCATTACAGGAGGGTTTCAACAAACCCCAATGAGCAGTGTATCGATGGTTTTGATGGACGTGGTGGTGAATTAGCACACGTGTTCTATCCGACCAGTGGTAATGTTGTGTATGAAATACACATAGATTATGATGAATCTTGGTATGTGGAATATTCAAATTCACCACCTAACGGATATTTAAGTTTTTATGAGGTACTACTTCATGAAATTGGTCACACATCAGGGTTAATGCATTCAAATAATGTTAATGCTGTTATGTAGTCATATTTAGAAAAATCATCACATTGATTTACATGAGGATGATATTACAGGCATATAGTTCATATACCCACCATCACCGTCATCACCTTCCACCCTTAAATCTACTACCGTTGCTCCTAAACCTACCTCACCCAATAAGCCAACCTCACCGAAAAAACCACCGCCAGACCTATGTAATATTGATATTGAACATTTTCTACTTCTAAATAAACGTATATATGTTTTATGAAAAATGGGTTTGAATATCAGCTATAAATAGCACCTACATTGAATCGGCTAAGAACCTAATGAATTGGTTACCTTTTCTTCCGCGCACGCTTAAACGTTTAGATGCCATATATCAGAAACCAAATGGTGATGTGGTTTTCTTTAGCAAAATCAAGTATATCTGTTGCAATTTCCTAGCATGCAGCTAGTCAATGGATGGCCTCGAGCATGCACCCACTTTTACATTCCTATTCGTGTTCGGGTGAATGCTGCTATAAATACCTATACTGAACGTACATTTATATTTTATGGTGAAAATCAACTCATGTTATATTATGGATGAATTAACCAACCCAAAGCACATTTTTTACAGTCACATACATTTCCAGATATTCCTTCGGATATTACAACCATTTTTCGATATACCAATGGTCATCTATATTTTATCAATAAAAACAAATTCCGCGAATATAGTGCATTTCTAGGCAAAGTAATTTAATCTGGCCACTTTGATCTATCCATATTTAACATTTATTATGCAAACAAAGGATTAATACAACAACTTCATGATGTATTGACAAAATTATTACAATTGGACAAACTAGCGACTTCGTATTTACAATCTAGCAGCATATATTATAATTATGATGAAGATTTATCATAATGTTAAAAATGTACAAAATATATTAAATAATTAATTTTAATTCATTTTATTTTTTACATCACATAAAAATTTATTTGGAAAAGCAACAACAATTACATATAAAAACTTAAACTAAAAAATGTTGTATAAAGTAGCTGGATCTTGATAATTTTGTAAGTGCCTGCATATTTTCTGCAACCAATTTGCATGTAGATACAATACATTCATCGTTGACTGCACCACAATGTTTCGTAAAAGAGGATGCTATGTTATCTATAAATTGATTATAGATGTAGTCAATTGAAGAATCATTAATAGTAAATTAACAATCGTTAACTATGAATGCCATTAATAATAATTCATTAATAGCTTCCTCAGAAATAAAGAGTGTAGCACTACTATTTTAGCTTATTCCAATATATTGAATGTTGGTACAGCTATCATAAATTGCATTTATTTTAATATCATAACTAATAGATAACTCTTGATTTCTATATTCAGACTTTTTTTGTAGAACAAGCATATGACAAAGGAAATGTTCGCTTCTTAAACTTGAAATTTAATTCCACTCCTTAACGTTAAAACATATAAAACTTTCTGGAGCAATTAGTTCATTCCGCGTTGAAATTCCAACTTCCAGTAATAAACCCAAATTTAAAAATGTTGACCACGTTGATACCAACACCTCTGCTCCATATCAAATGCCGTAGAAGGTGTCGATTTTGATGATTGCTCTGCGTTTGTATAAAGCCATGAATAGTTTGCATTATCTTTTTGAATTGCATCAATCGATAAACAATTTGCACCATCGTTCTTATTCAAATTGTTCTTGCCTGTTGCAACATACACGTTTCTACTTTGAAAACAAAATTCTAACTACTTAATATTGTAGATTTTAAAAGAATTAGTACAATATTTTAATACCATTACATTTTTCGGTTGCACAATTAAACGATAAGTGACGTGCGATGTGATTGAAACATTTCTAAGGACTGGTGCAATTCTAATTCTTTAATTCATGTAAAGGAGAATTACACCTTAAATCTTCTATATTAATTACCTTAAGATTCGTAAATTCGATTACTAACCATAACCGTTTTTCCAAACTCTGAACGTATGCACACATCGTTCCGGTAAATATTGGATCTAAAATATGATAAAGGTAACTGTACGGTAACTCACCACCTTCCCTTGGTATACTATGAAAATTGCTGCTGACCGATAATTGACCTCAATGGTGTGGTGGTTTCAGTAAATATGTTGTTGCACCATTCAATGATGATGATAAAATGGTGGATTTTAAAAGGCTGCTGGCTAGCATTTGATTAAATGGTTATATGCATTAATCCAATATTTTAATATAATTACATTTTCAGCTGCACAATTAAATGATGAGCAACGTGCGGTGTGATATAAACATTTCGAAGTGCTGGTGCAATTCCAATCCTTTAATTCATGTAAAGGAGGAGGACTCCCTAAATCATCTATATCAATTACCTGAAGATTTGTAAATTCGGTTACTAACCATAACCGTTTCTGTAAACCTTTAACGTCGTTCCAATAAATATTGGATCTAAAATATGGTGCAGACAACTGTATGGTAACTCACTCTCTTTCCACGATATACCATGAAAATTGTTCGTTAACCATGCATCCTGACGATAATTGACTCCAAGGGTGTGGTGGTTTGAGTAAATACGTTGTTACACCACTCGATGATAATAATGGCAAAACGGACATTTCTTTAAAAACAATATTATTAGTTTCAGTCTTGAAACCTTGAATGTCTACAACTATTAAACTATTCATTTTTAGACAATATTGGTTGCAAGTTTTTCTTTTCAATAACAAACAAAAACTAACATCTGAACTCTATGTCTTCATATTTATATACTCTTTAATTAGTTTTCCTAAGTAAAAACAGCATAATTATTTCTGAATCTATGTGCTTGTATAATTATACGCTTAAAGTTGCGGTTGACATTAAAAAAGTAATATACAGTCCCATTATTTTTGAATTTATGTACTTGTATAGGCATTAAGAGTAATATACAGCACGTGTATTTTGCAATCTGACATTGAAACATTCCAATGTGGTTATAAAATTATTCATGTTTTATTAGCAATAAACATTAAAAATTTTAATTTTAACCTTATGTCTGCAACTTTGTAACATTTTGCATAGGTGTATAAAATTATTATTCATGTATTCTAAATAAAAAGTTTCATTCAAGTTAAGCATTCTATATATATATATATATATATATATATATATATATATACAACCAGTTTAATTATTAACTAACAAAATGAAACCAACAGCAAACGTCGACCAACAAATACCACGGGGGTGCCGTAGTATGCAAAGCCTCCGGTTAAAAGAAGAATGTTAAAGCTTCTACATCCGTAAGTAACAAATATTTACTACTATAAACTAATTTCTTTTACATTTATTACTGAAGATTGTTATTACTTAATAAAACTTAAGTTCATTGTTCTTATTGTTACAGTATATAGAAGTGGCGGTGCATCATCCACCACCACCACCACCATTACCACCCCCACCACCACCACTGCCTCCTCCTGCAATAAATAATGATAATGAAGATCTATTATATCTACTCGAGGAATATTTTACTTACAGAAATATTTTTTAATTATTTAATAATAATAAATATTAATAAATCACATATTTTTTAATTGATATTGGTGCTAATGAAAGCTATTATTAAATTCTATAGTTTGAGAGTGACGCAAACGAAAAAACCTGATGCTACACCTTGAGCTACAAAAGTTAATACATGTAAATTCTTCAAAATTAATACCCTAAATACAACCTTGTTTTTTTCATGAACGAATAACGACATCGATTTGTATAAATATCTATATTTTATTCAAACCATAGTTAGAAAAGCCGAGTTTACATTCAGTATTCAGCTGTGGTGTAGATAGTTACTGAATATAACTTTGTTTTTTCCCATGAACAAAATAACGACATACCTGTTTTAACATGAATTGCTACCTTATTTTAAATTAAAACCATTATCTGGCCCTTTTGAACATTATATAATATTTAATACAAAAGTAATTCTTAAAGCTCTCGGGAGCGAAGCCGTAGTACTGCTAAAAATAGTCAATCGCCTAATGGGGCACAGCCCCATTCAGAACACGCTAGAGAGCCCCATTCTGCATTCATAATTTTGAGAATGATTACGTGATCCACCACGTTTCATTTTTGCTTACCTTAAAATCTCCCCCTCTCTCTCTCTCTCTCTCTCTGCAATTAACTAATGCAACGAGAATAAAACAAGGGCAAAGCTCTAGGGAGCCCCGTTCCACATCAAGCAAAGACACGAGGCTGCGTCCCCCACAAGGGTGAAGCCCCATTCAACATACCATCTACCAATAAAGACACCCACCACCGGAGCTCCGGCGTTGGGCCCTCATGGTGACGAGGACGAAGACCGACCTAGAGAGCCCCATTCTATATTCATCATTAATAAAACTATTGACCAACAAAGACACCCGCCACTGGAACCCCAGCGCTGCACCCTTAACAACCACATAACGAGAGCCCCATTCTATATTCATCATCAACAAAACTATTGACCAACAAACACACCCGCCAGCGGACCTCAGCGCTGCACCCTCCACAACCACCTAACGAGTAGTACTTCAACTAAGGAGATTTTGGTAAAGGTTGCCGTATCCGCCTAGTAATACTACCGGAAACTATGCCGCAAAATTATGTTCAGAATTCGTGTAGTATTTAAATTTTTTCAAAATCTATTTTTATATTTCTCATCGACTCTACGATGAAACATTCTCATAGATAGATTCCAGATTCCTGGAAATTTTAGATAAATTTTCTCACAATAAATATCCCAAAAGACACATTCAATTTGCACATTTTTATAAAAAATTTTGAATAATTTTCTTTTGTGTTTTAAGTTTTGAATTAAACAATATTTTAAAAAATAAAACTGAATTTTTATAATAAAACTGTGTTCAAGCGCAAAAATTTTCTTAGCCTAGAGCGTTCAAACTTGTTAATACGACTCTGACTCTAAGGATTACTTGGCCTGTACCGACATAAATGTAGCAACCTTATTGGTTCTTAAGTCATTAGAGAAAGTAAATCAGATTAACTATTGACTTCTTTCAGTATTTAAGAAACGCCCTTTGTATTTAACTATTTCAAGCAAAATTTTTAAGTATTCAAGAATTCTTTTGATAAATATTGCTATTCTTTTTTGAAAAATAAAGTATGTGCAATTTATAACTTAGTAACACCTTTGCATACCTTAAAATAAATGCATGGTGTTCAATATACACCAATAGGTCTTTGTAGTAACCGTTCTGCAATTCGATGTTAGTTACGTTGGAAATATCAAGTACCTTCATTCGCTCTTTTAAGATTTTACTCTGTACTATCAGTTCCACGCAGCATGTTAGAAACATACAGTCAAAAGATATTGCTAACGTACAAAGTAGAGGAGTTGTTATTGTTTGAAAAATATATACAACCATATATAAATTGTTTTGGTTTATAATCTTCCAAACTCCTATGACAAGGGGGTTGCCAAAAAATGTTGATAACACCATTATTGCCAGCGATCCAATTATGGATACAAAGAAACAGGTTTGTAGTATTAAACTGCACTTAATTAACCTGTCGAGAAACTTCTTCAGTCGATCTGAACAGCGATTTGTTTTCCAACATTCCGTTGTGATATGTATCAAGTTTACGAATTCACCACCATTGCGGACCAATGTAACTACTTTTCCAAAATACTGCAAAAATACAAAATATTTTAGTTAAATCATTAAATAATTTTTACTACATAATAATTAACGAAGATAAAAATCTTGATAACAAAAAGACGTATGTTTAAACTAAATAGCTTTCTGGCACTAGTATTCGGGCAATATAGTTCCAGACCATCAACGAAAGGCAAGGAGGTAAGTTTACTTTGTCCTACTACTACTGCTTATATTATTTAGAAATATTTTAACGGTTACCCCTGTTTGAAAGGACGACAAATCCGCTATAACTTTTGAGTCAAAGTCACCGACGTTAGCTTCACGCTCAATGAAATTAATAAATAATGTGAATTGAAAGAAGACAATGTCTCGTAATAGGGTGAAAATTATGAAGAAAAATTATAACACACAATCTCCCTATGAATTGTAATAGTGAAATATTGAAACTACATGTTTCAGACCTCAGGCTGAGCCCATCTTCTAAACAACATTAGACAGCCTGTAATATACAAATTCTTCAAAAAACGTGTTGATTTAATAAACTAACTCACCTATTAAAGTATATAGAAGAAGTTTTATGTCATTAATAGTGTTTCATCTTGTAAATTTTTTTAATGGAAGAAAACCCATAGAGGAGTCAAGACATTCAATCAATTAATACAAATTCTTGTAAGTTAACGTCGGCAGACATTAGAACAGAATGGACGAAAACTTGGTCCTTATAAATATAATAGTTATGATAAACATGTTACCAACTTAATTATTACCAACACAAGTTCTATCTATAACTTTAAGGAAAATAAAGGTTGTGGTCAAAATTCGCCATCTCATTCAAACAAAATTCATTGTAATGCCCTTTAACCTCAAACATTTTTTAAAAATTAAGCTTAATTCCTTTATTTTGGAGGTATAATATTTTAAAAAGATTTTCATCGTAAATTTGAGAAGAATTGACAATGTGACGGGCGATGTTGAGACATAATTATTGTTAATTGGATCTAATCTAAATTTTGTGATAGCAGATATGTGTTCTTTGAAACGCAAGATAAGTTTTATGCCTCTTGGAGCTTCTTTTTAAAAAGACTTTTCTTCCAAAAAACACTTTTATTAAATTTATTTTATAATAATTACAATAATGATTTTTTACAACTTCGACGTTATATTCATTAACGTCTTAATTCCAAAAATATTCAAAGTCAAATATTACTAATGACTAATAATTAAAATTACGATAAATAACTTGAACAACCAACAATGCTAAAGTTGTGAAACGCAAGGCTGACTGGCCATCTTCGGCTCCTAAGGGCATTTATGCTATCCCTACTCTTACATCACTTTGTGGGAAATGCAAATCTTATGTCTTCTATTTCTTAATGCAATACAAAGTATTATATTTTAATAATGTTAATTCTAATAATTGCTGTCTTATTGTCTACTGAGACCTGCATCTGCAGTGTCATATTTCGTCTGGAATACAAAGTAACTGTTTCCGATCTCATGTCTGGTTTGTAAACTTTCATTATCCTTTTATTATGTTCTTCAATTATTCAATGTAACAATAATTCTTAAGTCTTAATAATTGCATTTAAATATACATATATATTGATTTGGGGGATATGTATCTCGCGTATTGAACTTATGACCAGTTTGTCCGATATAGAAGCAGTTACAAGCTGAACAATTTAGTTTGTAAATATCTGAATGATCTAATAAAGGAATCGGGTCTTTATTGCGAACTAAAATCATATTATGGTTAATGGTATTAGAGAAAGAAATGTTAATATTAAACTTGGGAAAAATATTTTTAATTTTAAACGAAATATTGTCGTATTAGGGAATACTGAAAAAGACTCTATTATTATTGTTATCTGGGGTTAGTCTAGTTGTTGACTTAATTTTAGTTTGAATTTTATTAAGCAAATTGTTAATTATACCCATCGGATAATTACTATTAACTACAATTTGCTTAATGACGTCAAGTTCTTGTTGAAAAAATTTTTGTGAAAGAGGAGTTAAATATAGTCCTCTGATGGAAAAGTTGAAATTTCCTAATTTATAGAACAAGACATAAGGTATGATGTTATCAGCGGCTGTTAGTTTTCTGTATAACCTGCATTTTACAAGAGAAGGTTTATTGCATAACAAAATGTCTAAAAACTTAATCCTTCCTACAAATTCATATTCAACTGTAAACTTTATATCATTATGTAAAGTATTTAAATCATCTAGGAAGGAGTTAACCTCTTTTTTTGAACCTGTGTGTAAACAAATAATGTCGTCAACATAACTAACCCACAGTAAAATGTTAGAGTTAAAGAAAGGTAGTTTTGAAATAAAAGTAATTTCTAAATTGTTCATGAACGATTCAGCTAGATAAGGTGATAAATTAGAGCCCATAGTTAAACCTTTAGGTTGATCATAAAATTTATCGTTGAACTTGAAAAAATTTTGTTTCATAGTAAATTGAAGTAAAATACTTATACAAGAGATTTGGTCGTTGGAAAGCTTAGTTGAATGAAGAAAGTTATTGACTGGTGTTACACATTCATTCAGGGCTATGCTTAGAAATAAGTTGACTACATCGAACGAGACTGTACTGTATTTGTCCTAAGTGTATCATTTAACCAAAGAGTTGGTTTTTTGCAAGGAGTATTAATATATGATATAACCGGTCTGATAGGTACATCTATTTTGTGTAATTTTGTAAGATCATACAACCTCGGGATCATAGGGTCCATTTAAAGTATATGTTTATAATTAGTGTTTAAGCTGGTTAAAGTATTTCGAGAATCATATACTATTATTCTGATATTATTGATAGCAGCAATGGTTGAGTATTTATTAATTAAACCACTATTTGAGGATAGAATGAAATCGCGAACCTTGCCCACATAATCCTATATATCCATAATAACCAAACTATTACCCTTTTCTGCTCTAGAACATATATTAATAGCGTCCGACTTGTTGAATTTTTGGGTTAACTCTTTACTAATCTTAAGGTCTATTTTTGATGTGTTTACTGTTTTGCTACGTACCTAGAAGTAGCCGAAGGAAACGTAAATACCAGGTTAACTACCAAACGCGGAGAGTGAGAGAGATTCACCTACATACCAAAAAAAAACCACAAAAGAGCACGTCGCCCACGATTATCTATTAACGATAAAAATTAATTAAAATTTTTCGATTAACATGGACAAAGAAAAGTATTAAATTTAAGTTATATTGTAAAGAACAAATTTTATAATGCATCCACGAAATGCGCATTTCGTAGCTAACATGTAATAAAACTTATAGGAAAAAGTAATGCTAAGATTTTCTCAATGGCAAGTGTGTTAAATTAAACTTTTAAATGTTTATTTTCTCAATAGCACGTGTGTTAAATTAAAGTATTAAATGTAGGTTTTCTCCATAGTAAGTGTGCTAAATTAAAGTCTTAAATGTAGACCAAGTTGTAACATGAATGGCGAACTGGTTTCACAACATCAACCGCTGATAAATAATAATCCTTGATGTGCATAAAAGAAAACGAGTCACATACCTCTATGCATCTGGATGCTTATCTTGCAACCGTCGGGTGTGAGTCAGCACAGCAACGCCACGGTAGTCAGGATCCATTCGCCCTGCCACCGTAGCTGCAGCACCGGTCTACAGATAAAAGCAGTTAGTTTACGTCAACAAACAGTTGGGCCTACATACAAAAAGAACCAATTTGGCCTTCAGCTAAGAGCTAAAAAGAGAATCTTATTAGAATGGGTTAACGCGGGAAATCACACCGATACACGCAAGATACCTCCTACTTGTCGAACAAAAAAAAACGTGCATCGCTGTAGAAAATATTTCAACGCACAAACTGCAGAAACAAATTAAAAATTAGTTCAAATAACACGAGTTTGAACTGCAATTATCGCGTTATCAAACCGCGATTAGCAAACTGGAAAACACGCTATCAAGTAATAGTAGAATCTGTTATTTCAACAAATCTTTAAATGGGAAACACAAGGGAAAGCAATTATACGTTATCGGAATGTTTAACAAATTAACGGATACCTAAAACAAGGTATTGACTATTTAATTTATCAAATAAATTTTCGTTTTAAAAGCAAAATGGATTTGAGTTAAAATTATGTTAAAGCGGGCTTATTCTGAACAGGTACACTATATAGGGTACTGTTGGAGAATTTAGGGATAGAAAGGGAATTTATGTAAATGAAATAACCAAATACCGGATACGGTTTTACTGCCGGAAATGAACGTAATCGGTAATTATATTATGTGGTCTGCAAGACGGACCTACAAAGTATTTTAGCCGTTTGTTCAACAAGTCAATCTCTGAATCAGACTGCTAACGAACTCAGTAATACGAGGATAAAATGTATTGTTAAAACAACGTTGTTTATCAAAATTGAAATTATTAAAAAATCAGATTTATTCCTAATACTGTTAAGTTTATTATTAAAGTAATTAAATAGAGTTATATCAAATTCTAATATAAATTGAAAGAAGACAATGTCTCGTAATAGGGTGAAAATTATGAAAAATGATTATAACACATAATCTCCCTATGAATTTTATTAGTTGAATATTAAAACTACATGTTTTAGGCCTCAGGCTGGGATCATCTTTAGGTTAACAATAAATTAAAAGGTTACAACATTGGACAGTCTGTAATATACAAATTCTTCAAAAAACGTAGTGATTTAATAAATTAGCTTACCTATTACAGTTTGTGGAAGAAGTTTTATGTCATTAATAATATTAGTGTTCTATCTTACAAATTTTTTAAATTCTAAGCCCCTCCACGGAAGAAAACATAATGTAATTACTGATCTGTCGATAATTACAAAATCCACACCTACTAACTCTAAATTAGATAATGTTGAATTATTAAGACCTGAGTTAATTTATTGGCTGAACATATCGTAATTTTCTGTCAAAAACAGACATTAAAATTAGTAAACAAGTAGCCCAAAAATTCAACAAGCCGCACTGTAGTTATATATGTTCTAGAGCAAATAAAGGTAATAGTTTGGTTATTAAGGGTAAATTTGATTATATTGGCAAGGTTCGTGACTTCATTCTATCCTCAAATTGTAGTTCAATTAATAAAGACTCACCCTTACATTTATCAATAATGTCAGAAAAATATTATTTGTGTCTCAGAATACTTTAACCTGCTTAAACACTAATTATAAACATTTACTTGAAAGAACCCTATGACCCCGAGGTTGTATAGTCTGCCAATATTACATAAAATAGATGTACCCATCAGGCCGGTTATATCATATACTAACACTCCTTGCAATAGATTGGCTTCTTGGTTAAATGTTTCACTTAGGACACACAATAATTTTAATCCTTTCTTTTCTATTAAGAATTCCTTGATCTAGTAGATAAAATATCTACAGTGCATTTACCTGCCGAATGTAGTATAGTCTCGTTCGATGTAGTCAACTTATTTCTAAGCATACCCTGTGACAGGCGGCCCCGTAATAAATCGTAGTTATTAATTTAAGGTATTTTATTCCTGTCATATGATAAGTTTAAGGTGCCGGGTGTAGCGTTTAACATAGATGAAGACGTTTGCATCATGTGTACGCGGCAGGCTGTTGCGGGGGGTTGCGCGGGTCGACAGACGTAAAACGAATGAGTAGTGGAGGTTAAACGTTCAACCGGTAAAGACGTCAGATAATTTTAGTTAAGTTTTGTCGAGGTAGATTTGCAATAATAATGCAAATCATGCGTGTTTATGATTGAATAAGTATTACACGTGTGTTATCAGTATACTATAACTAAAACGAATTCTTTGAGTTAGTTTGAATTATTTAGACAATCGTTTATCGATAAACACGCATCAAAGTGACAAACATTATCCTACACAAACGCGAGTTTACAACGTTAGTCAGCTGAATTACAACGGGATGTTGTTTGCATTCCATCAGTAGGTTGAAGGTTGCTGCTGCGCTGTTAACTTCGGCGTGCGTGCGGTGAAGTAAGCCGGCTAATCGTGGGAATTGTAAACGTCCATCGCGTCAAAGGGGTGAGTAGCATGGAACTTGTGATTTTTATTGCGCTTGATTTAAACAAGTTATTATCATAACATTATTTAAGGTTCGTGGTTTATTCTAATAGGCGGCTAGTTTTAGATTATTATTTGATATACGGTTATTTCTAGTGTTATCAGCGAAGAGTTTATTAAATTTGGCAGTTGTCTTTGACTGGAATTCGTGTTTTGTATCAATTATTAGAGTTGTAGGAGAACCCGATAAGTAGAATATTATTTAATATTTATGAACTAAATATTTGGCGCCCTGGGATTACTTAGATTGGTTAGTGTTTCTCATTAATCTAGTATGAAGAAAGAAGTCTTATAGCTCGAAGGTGGGAAAAAGCCCCAGGCCTGTTTTATTTGGCCCCCAATCGTTGGGCTAGTTAATCAGTTTTACTTTTATTATATAGTTTTTATGGTTAATTTTAGTCCGTGGCAGAGTACAACACGAATTTTTGTAACACGAAGTTGTGTAGATTGCTGGGTTAGAATTAAATAGTTTAGTTAATCGACGATGCCGAATAAAAAGAGTAGGAAAAGTACAGAAATGGGCGAGGAAGGAATGGGCGATGTTTTAAAAAAATTAATTAGTGCTGTAAATAACATGAACATGAATAACGCCAGTATGAGGGAATCTTTAGATCAGATTAACGTTAAAGTTTCCGAGCAAATGAATAAATTAAGTCATGATTTAAATATGATATCTGAGCAGAATAAAAAATTGCTAGGGATATTAAACATGTAGTTGACAGGGAAGAAGTAGATTATAAGGATGCTAGTGGCGTATCATACGGGGAGGTTAGTAATAAAAGGAATACTAATTATATAACTTTATGGCGGGATCTGGGGGTTCGAACTTAAATTTTACACCAGAGGGTACAATGCACCCAATTGTTTATATAAAGAAGTATTTTTAAAGAGGCAAGTGTTCCAGAACACCGCAAAATTGCATTAGCAGTCAGCGGCTTACGCAGTTCAGCCCAAGACTAGGGTTCGTTAAAAGAGGAAACTGTAGAAATTTTTCAGGAATTCAAGGTTCTGTTTTTAGATCGTTACTGGGGGGTAGAGGAGGAAAGGAAGTTGTTTAACAGAATTAGATTTGGGTCTTACGAACGGGGTTCAAGAGCAGATTATTTTCTGAAGCTTGTTAGTGAGGTAGGATTTTTTATTCATCAGATGACGAAAAAAGAAATTATTTCTATGGTAAAAAATCACTTTTCTGCGGAAGTACAGCGGAGAATTATTAATTGCTTTCCACGGACAGTGGACGAAATTGAAAAATATTTGAGAGAAGTAGATATGACGTAGGGAAATCATAAAGGGAGGTCGGATTTAAATTGGCGAGATAGATCCCAGATTTTTAATCAAGCCAGTGACGTCTGCACAAACAATAGGTCTAATAGATCAAACGCTAATAATTCGACGGCTAACCGGTCGAATAGCAGGCCGCAACAAAATAATAACTCTGGTGCTAGAGGGGCAAATTCCCGTAGTTCCAAGGGTAATGAAAATAATGGTCAGACATCTACGGTGGCGACGTTATTTAATACTGACGGTCAAAATTTATTGTTGGAAAAAGAAATTGGTCTTAAACCAGTTATATGGGCACCGATGGTAAAACTGAATATTGAAACTTTTACGGTTAGAAGGTTAGCTGATTCAGGTAGTCAGGTAACGTGCGTTTTGAAGGAATTTTTAGCAAAAGTTATCGAAGTTAATCCTAAGATTTCGCGTCTCCCATTTGCTTCTATGACTTTGGTAGACGCAATATGAAACAAAAATTGCATTGTAAAAAAGCAGGTTTATTTAAAGCTGGAATTTCAGGAATTTGAAATTTCATATCCATGTGTAGTAGTGCCGGGTCTGATAAAGGACCTCATTCTGGGCTGTGATTTCTTTATAGACCATGCATTTAAAATAGATTTTTCGAGGAGTTGTTTATCAGGACTGTTTCAGGGTTGTGAAAGGGAAATAGGTTTTCTAATGAAACCCAATCCCGATGTGCACTTAACAATTTGCGAGGTGTGGGAGGACGGACCCCAAGAACTTCAAGTAAAAAAAGAAATTAAATCGTATGAATATTCTGAATTAAGAGCAGTAGCCGAACGTGCGGAAGGTTTTTCAGAAAGTGAAAAAGATAGCTTATATGGGCTGTTGATAAATTCTAAAGAGATTTTCTCTGACCAACCGGGTCGCACAATGTTATATCAACATGAAATTGTTTTACACGATTACTCGCCGTTTATGGAAAAATCGTATCCTATCCCTCACGCTTATAAAAGCGAAGTGAAAAGGCAAATTGAGGAGATGGTTGCATGGGATGTTATAGAGCCCATGCAGACCGAATATGTGAGTCCGCTGGTAGTTGTTAAAAAAAGAACAATTCCATAAGAGTTTGTTTAGATGCGAGGTGTCTAAATAAGAGAATGATGCAAGATAGGGTGATGCCGCCGAACCCGGCAGAGCTCTGGTATAATTTTACGAACGGGCAGTGTCTAAGTAATATGAATCTGACAGCCAGCTACTGGCAGGTAGGCATCCGGCTTGATCACAAAAAATACACTGGTTTTATGTACGAGGAAAACACTTTTGTGTTTAAAGTTGTGCCATTTGGGCTCAGCACTTCAGTTGGGTCATTTATTAGGGGGTCTGAGTAAGATACTGGGTCCTGATGTCGAATCTTTTGTGATGCCATATGTCGATGACCTTCTCATTTATTCAAAAAATTCGGAAGACCATTTAAAGCACCTCCGAGTCGTATTTTGCAAATTCAAGGAAGCGCGGGTAAAAATAAAAATAAAAAATCTAGCTTTGCTCGAAAACGGATTTTGTTTCTTGACCACTGGAAAACAGATGCGGGGTTGGAAATGGATCCGGCTCGAGTGTCGGCCATTATGGACTTCCCAACGTCGCGGAATCAAAAGCACTTGCGTAAACTTTTAGGTGTGGTCAATTATGATCGGCGATTTGTAGAGAAGTTTGCTAGTTTAACGACTTCTTTACTGGAACTGTTGCGCAAAGGTTCTAGGTGGGAATGGAAGGAGGAGCAACAGGAAGCATTCAAGTCAATCAAATCGGCATTTTTGTCGGTTGTGATGCTGAAGCACTCCCATCCCGTGTGGCAATTGTTTATTCAAACAGATGCGTCAGGCGAAGGTATTGGTAAGTGTCTATTTCAAACAAGTTGAAAATGCAAGGCATTGTCGCAACGAACTTCCAAATGTAGACTTACTTTAAAACAATTTATGTATCGCACATTAATTTTGGACCTATTTGAAATTTTTGATAAAAATTAATTCCCGGGGGCGGGTATCCGTGGTCAGATTTTGTGGGGGGTACCATATTTCGACTCAGCTATGTTAGGGGAGTCCAAATATGTATCGCACATTAATTTTGGACCTATTTGAAATTTTGATAAAATTAATTCCCGGGGGTGTCGGGTATCCGTAGTCAGATTTTGTGGGGTACCATATTTCGACTCAGCTATGTTAGGGGAGTCCAAATATGTATCGCACATTAATTTTGGACCTATTTGAAATTTTGATAAAATTAATTCCCCGGGGTCGGGTATCCGTGGTCAGATTTTGTGGGGGGTACCATATTTCGACTCAGCTATGTTAGGGGAGTCCAAATATGTATCGCACATTAATTTTGGACCTATTTGAAGACCTATTTTAACTGACATCAAAACTTAAGCTCTGGACACCGAGCTGAATCGATTGATGTATCACACATTGATGTCCGACCATTAGAAAGGCCTCGGACGGACGGACAGACGGACGACAAATCGATTTCATAAACGAACGAAGTTCGTTGAAAAATCCGCATACCGGGGAAAAGGATATAGTTGCATTTACCAGTTGCACATTGCGAGGACCGGAAACGCGATACTGCGTAACAGAGAAAGAGGCTCTGGCGGTTTTGCACTGCCTAAAACAATGGAGAGTTTTTGTACTTGAACGGGAGCTGACAGTCATTACTGACCACAAATCGTTGGCTTTCTTAATGTCGTGTAGATTGCTTAATTCAAGGCTAACTCGTTGGGTTGTGTACTTTCAGGAGTACGGATTCAAAGTGGAATATTATAGAGGTAAGGACAACGTGGTAGCGGACGCTTTGTCTTGATATCCAGTAGAGAAGGAATCGGTACCGGAACGCCCGAATTGTGGTGTTGTGGAAATAAACTCTCTACAGAAATCGGATCTATATGAAAAGGTAGAAAGTGGTATGAAGGGTATACTTTATGAACAAAAAAAGGACGGTTTTTGTGGTAAAGTAGTAGGTGAACTGTTGAAGCGAGATGTGCAGGAACGATATTCGACGTGGTACGTTATTTACAAAGATGTGTTGTTTAAACGGGGGTCGAATGACTCGCCAAGTTTTAAATTGTGTATTCCAAGTACGCTAATTGCCTTATTAGTCTTACAGGAGCACGAGGATAACGGCCATTTTGGGGCGGAAAAATGTCTGAATGTGCTGGAACGGGATTACTACTTTCCACGTATGAAGCACACCGTTAGAAAAATTATAGCAGGTTGTGAGTTGTGCCAGAGGACAAAAATTCAAAGAGATGTAAGAGCGAATATCATCGCGTGGTGGAAGACGCCCCGAATAAAGTTGTTTGTACTGATTTAATGGAACCACTCCCACGGTCGAGGTCAGGTTATACGCAGCTATTAGTAGTAATAGATGCGTTCAGTAAATTATTAGCGCTCTACCCGTTGAAACGAGCGAATACAAAAATCATTCTCAGATGTCTTACGGAAAAGTATTGCAAAGAAGTTGGTCGACCAGAAGTCGTTTTAGCCGATAATGGGAGTCAATTTTCCAGTAACCAGTGGGTAAATAATTTAACTGCAATGGGTATAAAAGTGTCTCACACATCAGTCTACTTTCCTCAAGGCAATATGACTGAAAGGGTTAACCGGGAGATTGTCCGTTTGCTCAGATTTATGTGTCATGCGGTTTATTCAAAATGAAGGTTTATTTTAGATAAGGTCAAGACGTATTTAAACAGGTCGATTCATGATTCAACTGGATTCTGTCCGAGCGAATTGCATTTTGGGGTTACTAATGTTAATCTTTTAATAAGAAAAACTGAGTCTCCTACTACGTCCGTACCGACTCGTAGCAGGGAGGAGATGATTACACTAGCCTACAATCGTCTGCGGTCTAAAGCGTAAGTTGCGCCATAAAAAATAAAAACTTAGCTAAATTTAAAATTGGTGATGAAGTATGGGTTTGCACCAACCCACAATCCTCTAGTGAAGATCCCGAAATCAAGAAACCGTTTTTGCTTTATTCGGGACCAGCTAAGGTTGTAGCTTTGAAGGGATCGAATTCTTACGAGATTGATAGTAGTTGTGATGGTACTCCACTGGGTATCCACAATGTAATTAATTTAAAGCCGTATGTTGCACCATACGATGCCACGGTTAATTAGAATGTAGATGACAGGGCGTTGGTCTTAGTTATATTGATTCTCGTTTATTTTCAAATTATTCAAATCAATAGGGGGGTGATGTGACAGGCCGCCCTGTAATAAATCGTAGTTATTAATTTAAGGTGTTTTATTCCTGTTATATGATAAGTTCAAGGTGTCGGGTGTAGCGTTTAACATAGATAAAGACGTTTGCATCATGTGTACGCGGCAGGCTGTTGCGTGGGATTGCGCGTGCCGACTGACGTAAAACGAATAGGTAGTGGAGGTTAAACGTTCAACCGGTAAAGACGTCGGATGATTTTAGTTAAGTTTCGTCGAGGTAATTTGCAATAATAATGCAAACCATGCGTGTTTATGATTGAATAAGTATTACACGTGTGTTATCAGTATATTATAACTAAAACGAAGTCTTGGAGTTGGTTTTAATTATTTAAACAATCATTTATAGATAAACACGCATCAAAGTGACAAACATTATCCTACACAAACGCGAGTTTACAACGTTAGTCAGCTGAATTACAACGGGATGTTGTTTGCATTCCATCAGTAGGTTGAAGGTTGGTGCTGCGCTGTTAACTTCGGCGCGCGTGGGGTGAAGTAAGCCCGCTCATCGTGGGAATTGTAGACGTTCATCGCGTCAAAGGGGTGAGTGGCATGGAACTTGTGATTTTTATTGCGCTTGATTTAAACAAGTTATTATCATAACATTATTTAAGGTTCGTGGTTTATTGTAATAAGCGGCTGGTTTTAGATTATTATTTGATATAAGGTTATTTCTAGTGTTATCAACGAAGAATTTATTAAATTTGGCAGTTGTCTTTGACTGGAATTCGTGTTTTGTATCAATTATTAGAGTTGTAGGAGAACCCGATAAGTAGAGTATTATTTAATATTTATGAACTAAATATTTGGCGCCCTGGGATTACTTAGATTGGTTAGTGTTTCTCATTAATCCAATATGAAGAAAAAAGTCTTATAGCTCGAAGGTGGGGAAAATCCCCCGGCCTATTTCTTCAACCCCTGAATTAATTTGTAACACTTGTGAATAATTTTCTTCATTCAACTAACCTTTCCGACGACCAAATCTCTTGTGTAAGTATTTTACTTCAATTAACTATGAAACAAAATTTTTTCAATTTCAACAATAAATTTTATTATCGACCTAAAGGTTAAGCTATGGGCTCCAATTTTTCACCTCATCTAGCTGAATTGCTTATGAAGAATTTAGAAATTAATATTATTTCAAAACTACCTTTCCTTAACTCTAACATTTGATTTAGGGCTCGTTACGTTGACGACATTATTTGTTTACACACACGCTCAAAAGAAGATGTTAACTCCTTCCTAGATGATTTAAATACGTTACATCATGATATAAAGTTTACAGTTGAATATGAATTTGAAGGAAAGATTCCGTTTTTAGACATTTTGTTCTCTTGTAAAATACAGTAAATACAGAAAACTAACAGCCACTGATAACACCATACCTTATGATTCTTATCATCTCTTGTTCTATAAATTAGCAAGTTTCAACTTTTTTATCAGAAGACTGTTATTAACTTCTCTTTCTCAAAAATTTTTCAACAAGAACTTGACATCAAAAAACTAATTGCAGCTAATAATAACTATCCGATCAGTATAACTAACAATTTACTTAATAAAATTCAAACTAAAATTAACTCAACAACTAGATTAACCCGAGATAACAATAATAGTAAAGTCTTTTTCTGTATTTCCTATTACGACAATATTTCGTTTAAAATTAAAAATATTTTTCCCAAGTTTAATATTAACATTGCTTTCTCTAATTCCAGTAACCATAATATGATTTTAGTTCGCCATAAAAACCCGATTCCTTTATTAGATCATTTGGGTATCTACAAACTAAATTGTTCAGATTGTAACTGCTTCTAACTGCTTGTAACTGTTTCAAAGAACACATATCTGCTATTACAAAATTTAGATTAGATTCAACAAACAATAATTCCGACTCAGCGTTCGCTCGTCACATTATCAATTCTTCCCATATTTACGATGAAAATCGTTTTGACATATAATGCCTCTAAAATAAAGGAACTAAAAGCTTATTTGTAGAGATTGTGTGTTGTAATCTTTCTTCACGAAATTAATAAAGTTAAAAAAAATACTAGGTTTTACTGCGCGGGCTAGGATGGAGCTTCATCTCCATGGCGATGCAGAGAGACCGTGCCGTTGGTTCACACTTCATGGGCTAAAGGCGCCACCACATCCTGTAGAGCCCCTAAAAATAAAACACCAGCGGCAAGGATATGGAACCTTGAACCTCTCCTGCAAAATTAACTGCAACAACAAAATTAATAAATCTGACTAAGTTCACTATGCCTCGCTGAAAATTAACTATGAAAGAATGACATAATAAGTATAAACTATTGAGGTTACCATTTGTGTTTTCAATCCCTTAATATAAAATATAAAAGAATTAAGTGCAAAATTTCCATTCGTTTGTAATAGCAACTTAAAATCATAGTTTAACAATCACATAATCATATGTACTGCAATATCGATCCCAAAGAATTCAGGCTGAGCTTTTTGTTACACTTATATATTTTATTTAAGATTATAATATAATAAGTAAACTTATATATATACTACCACTATTAAACAAGTTTACTTATCACCACACACTACAATTTTTATTATTTAACAGTTTATACTAAATAATTAATGTTATTACATTCGTATACTTGAAGTGTTCTTCGTTCTTGTATTTTTAAATGAAAAACATCATTTTATTTTTATGAAGTGACAATTTTTAGAGAATTTTATATCCGTGACAAATGTTTAAATGTTTTACTTTAGCTTAGCTACACAATCTACAATTCAGTTTTAGGTATGTAATTATTAAAATTATTTTTCATATTTTATAGGTAATGTTTTGTAGAACATAATTGATAATGGTCCTGATGACCGAAACGCGTCTTAAAAATAAAAATAATAAACGCAATTACAAATTGTTATAGTTATTCTACATACATTAACCAACGTCCAAGAAATTACAATGTTATATATATATATATATATATATATATATATATATATATATAAATATTATCGTGTAATTCGTAGCTCATTATAAATACATAAGGTCATAAATCAAGTTTGGGGTTAGAGTAACAACTTATAGGAAAATCTAGTTAGGCATTTATATATTTAAATAATTAATTTAGAGCTTAGTCAACGTATAATAATGTATGGTTAATTTAATTTTAGTTATATTTATTTGATAGTGAAGGCGGCGATTTTTGGTTAATTTGCGAATACGAAGAGAAAACTTTGGAAACTTTGGAAGATAGGTAGGTCATAGGTCAGCTTAGGGTAGGCTAGCGTGTGCAAATACCGCTCATTAAAAAGTTAAATAGATATCTTAGAAACCTCATGTAACGATTAACCAATTTTATGTAAGAATTTTAGGGTTTATTTCATTTTAGTTTCAGCTTTACACTTATTTGCAAAGGAAATTGCATAATATTTAGGAAGCAAAGTCAATAAATGTTAGGCATCTATCCAAAAGGTCAATTCATTTGTGTACAGGTTGAGAATGCAGCTTTAATTATAGTATAAATGGCGTACAATAGTTAAAAAGTTTTTTTTAATTTAATTTTACTTTAAGATCAATAATTTTACGGGTATAATTTTAGTGAAGTAGAAAAATTTCAATATCATTTAGGATAAGATAGGATTTAAAAACACAAGCTTGTTGGAAAGGGATAGGAAAGAAAATCAATAAGCGAAAACTCGACGGTTACGACAGGCACGTTGTTAGGTAACGATTATTTACTAGGATGGGGCGTGTTGTCAACAACCTCATCAGAAAATCAATATTTTCTACGAATACAAATAGACGTTAAGGCAGGCACGGATCAATATGAAAACTGGTTATAGCATATAAAAGAGGGAGATGTTAATGTCAGATATCGGGTGGATTTGGTAACGAACGAGGCAACAAGGATGGATTAGAAGCTATAAGCAAGAGAGAGGTGAAAAATATTAGTACAAGATATCGATTTTAAATAGGAAGAGAAATTGGAAATGTTATTGGACGTTACAGGTAGAAGTGGAAACGTATAACAGTCTGAGTTTAAGCGAGGGTACATATGTGAGTGGTATTTGTAAACGAAGTATAAGAGAGAAAATTGTTGTATATAAGATAAAGCGAGAAAGAGCTAGGGGCGCCTTACATGTGGGACGCGAATCTTATAGGAATTGATGTTTAACCGAGGCTAGTTTCAGCGAAGCGGACCAGCCGTTAAACGGGTAGAAACGATTTTCGCGGTATTTTGTTGTGTACGATGGTTAAAATTTCAAGACCGTTGATGTTTGTAAAATCATGTAGAATTTTGTGTCGGTTAGGAGTTTGTATTTTGAGAAGTGTGCCAACGGTTACGAGGATAGCAAGAAAGTTTGTTTAGCTGAAGTGGAATTGAGAAACCTAAACAACAGGGAGGATGTTTTTGGTCTATATAACCAGCTGTAAAGTGGTAAGAGCCTCTTTTCTTTTCTTCGCTCGTCATCGACGTTAAGGCTAATAGTAGTAAATATTATTCAATGTTTTTTTAAAGTTATTATTACACACAAGTGGGTGTGCTGTAGCTCTTGTTGTTTAAAAAATCTTTAAGTACATATACAAATAAAAGCGAAGCTTCTCTAAGCCATGTAAGTACAGACTACAGTTATTTTGGTTGTCGGGGATTGCAAGGCGTCCTAAGATGGATTTACAATTGTGAATGCATCAAGGAGTGATTGGCTGATGGTACATGAAACAGTAGAGAAATACAACAAATTTGGATGCACTATCAATAGTTAGTTGGTGTGATTTGGATAACTGCGTGCCGACTGGAATGGTGTGACTTATCGGGGGCTGGATTGCAGATGCAGGCTGTGTAATGGTTATCAGGTAACTAATGTTTTTAAAACATTGTTGTTGAGTTATTTGACGGGTTTTGACTCTTTGTGCTTTGTGAGTGCTTATTTTATGAATTCTATGGACGTAAAAATTTATTGAACTTTATATTTAAATGAAAATATGTTTATGTAGAAAAGGATCATTAATATAATGATACAAAGGCTGTTTATGTACAAGTGGACTTTTGTTGTTGCAGTTTTTTAATTTTGCACACAAGTTTAAAGCGTTTTACTGTGGGCTCATATTAAGACAGGGGTTAAAGTCAGGTATAAGGTTAGCCCACTTACTTTAAATACTTACTTTAAATACGTATCACTTTTGATAACACTAATGTTATTTGATAACTTGTTTTTAACTGCCTAGGATACATTTAATAAAATTGATTAGTCTAGCTATTAGTTACTAGATTTTACACCATGCAAATAGATTTCAAAATAATGTTACCAAGTAAGTTTTAATTATAATACATTTTAGTAGTTTAAGATATTTTAGAAATCTACAGAAATTTCAATTACATGTGACCAAGGTTTATGATAACCAAAACGCGTTATGTTAATATTGCATATTATTTAAGTAAGAAGAAAATAAATGTTAATAAATGACCTATTTCCCAAGAAAAGAAAATTTATACATATATATATATATATATATATATATATATATATATAATAGAGAAGAATAATCCACATTTGGAATGCAAATGAATGCTTAATATATATTAATAGTTATTAAGATGAAATGAAAACCCAACTTTGTATTTAAAGTTGAATTACCATTTCAAATCGAACTTGTAATTGAAAACCACTAAAAGAACGGCTACAGCAGGATTTGAACCTGCAACCTCTGATTCTCCGGATCAGTGCTCTAACCAATTGAGCTATCTAGCCTAATTGTTTAGATGATGTTATACTTAATACTACTGAAGCTTGGCTCTTGTTAACGATTTTCAATTACGTCTTGCATATATATATATATATATATATATATATATATATATATATATATATATATATATATATATATAATATTAATAGAGAAGAATAATCCACATTTGGAATGCAAATGAATGCTTAATATATATTAATAGTTATTAAGATGAAATGAAAACCCAACTTTGTATTTAAAGTTGAATTACCATTTCAAATCGAACTAGTAATTGAAAACCACTAAAAGAACGGCTACAGCAGGATTTGAACCTGCAACCTCTGATTCTCCGGATCAGTGCTCTAACCAATTGAGCTATCTAGCCTAATTGTTTAGATGATGTTATATAATACTACTGAAGCTTGGCCCTTGTTAATGATTTTCAATTACGTCTTGCATTTAGAAATTGAATCTAGTTATATACATAATTCATGTACTAATAACTTGATCTTCCCATTTTTGCAACGTTTGTATTATTCCGAACGTTGCAAAAATGGGATGATCAAGTTATTAGTACATGAATTATGTATATAACTAGATTCAATTGTTCTTAAATGCAAGACGTAATTGAAAATCATTAACAAGGGCCAAGCTTCAGTAGTATTAAGTATAACATCATCTAAACAATTAGGCTAGATAGCTCAGTTGGTTAGAACACTGCTCCGGAGAATCAGAGGTTGCAGGTTCAAATCCTGCTGTAGCCGTTCTTATAGTGGTTTTCAATTACTAGTTCGATTTGAAATGGTAATTCAACTTTAAATACAAAGTTGGGTTTTCATTTCATCTTAATAACTATATATATATATATATATATATATATATATATAATATGCATCTTGGTTTTGCCGGAACCACGCGTTTACCAATTACGCCACCAAGTAGTAAACATATAAACATTTTAGGTAGTTATTTACACAAGGTAAGTTAATAAATACTATACTATTACAGTGAATAAGATGAAATAATAACTTAGACTTTTATGCAAAGCCCAAATGATCATTTCTAATCAAGCTAGTAATTGAAAGATGGAAAATATAAGGTCTTGTTTATATATTTAATACTTGGCTTATAGCCATAATTTTGAGCGTCGCATCCTGTCTATAACTGTCATAAGTCAAAAACTTGACAATGTCAGATATGATTGACAAAAATGCCAAACGTAATTGAAAGTTAGGTTTATGTATAGTTGTGTACACAATTTAAATTTGTAAATTTCCCAATTGTCGTCATCGGTCTCGGTGGCGTAATTGGTAAACGCATGGTTCCGACAAAACCAAGATACAGGTTCAAATCCTGTTTAATACCTTATATTTCCCATCTTTCAATTACTAGCTCGATTTGAAATGATCATTTGGGCTTTGCATAAAAGTCTAAGTTATTATTTCATCTTATTCACTGTAATACGATAGTACTTATCTACTTACCTTGTGTAATTAACTACCTAAAATGTTGAAATTGCTGTAAAAAGGAGGTAATTTAAGGGTAGATTAAGTCATAGGGGTCGTAAGATACATGTAAATATTACTAGCGTTTAGAAATCCGTATAATTCCATTATTAAATAGAAGTAAATCGACAATTCTACAGAAAGTCAATAGCGAGCACACTGTATATAAATCATAACTGATTTAATTCATAAAAGGGAAGCTCATTCTGCAATAACCAGATCATATTTAGCGAGAATAATAACGTGTACGTCGTACAATACGTTTAAATTAAATATACAAGTCTAGAATTAAAAAGAAACAAGCAAAAGTAATGTTTTCAACGCAACAAGTTTTATCAAAATAAACATACAAACGATAAAGGCAAACAACCTAGCATCCTAGCTATATATTAAACATGAAGTGGAAAACGATTTAAATAGAAACTTATTACTTATAATTGAATTAAAAGTGGAAAAGAGAAGAAGTAAGATACTCATTTATACGGGAGCAGAAGCATCGCTTGTGTCGGAAGATTTTTGTTAAACGGGAAAGGTTAATGGAGAGAATGATGCCAGTTAGGAAGTGTGATTTGATAGCACCGGATAGCAAAAGATTTGCAAGTATTAATAAAATGGTAATTCTGGAATGTGAAGTGGGAAAGGTGAGACTTGAAAACGAAATTATGGTGGTGCCGGGATTAAGGATAGATGTGATATTTGGTATGGACATTATTGATAAGTTGGGATTAAGAATTAATGCAGAAGGAAAAGAAGTAAGCTGTAAGAGGAAATGTATTAAATGGGATGACAAAGAAAGCGTCGAAGTCGAAGGTAACTGTTTGAATATTAATCAATTTGAGGGTGAAGTAGATATAGAGGGGATGTAGATGAAGAGATTAAATGTCTAGAAGAGATGAAAGATAGGATGAAGGCATTAAACATTCCGAATTAATAGGATCAGAGTCCAGAATTGCAACAGGGTATGTGCATAAATTAGAAGTAGTGAACACTGAGCCGTTTAAAACAAGTTATATCCTATTCTGGCAGTATACTGGGATAGAGAGGAGAAATAGGGCAAATGTTAAGTGAGGGTATCATTGAGAAGTGAAACGCGCATTTTGTAAATTCACTAGTTGTAGTAAAGAAAAGTGATGATAGCATCAGGCTATGTCACGATGCAAAGAAAATAAACAAAAGAACAAAACTGCAATACAGTAATCCACCAACTATAGATAGATATTAGTGATAATAGGTAATAAGAAAATATTTTCAAAAATCGACTTGAAAAATTTATTTTGGCTAATTCCAATAGAACGCGAATCAAGAAAGTATACGGGTTTTGCTGCAGAAGGGCATATTTATCAATTTAAAGTAGTTCCTTTTGATTTGTCTTCGAGTACGGCTGCATTAGTAAAGGCCGTAAAGAGTATATTGGGACCGTATGAAGAATTTTGCGTCCTTTAAGTGAATGATATTTTAATTTTTAGCAAGATATAGAGCAACATTTCACACACCTTAAACAAATTTTGTTGGAGGTAAGTTTAGCAGGAATAAAGTTAAATATGAAGAAGTGTGAATTCTTTCAGGAGAAAATAAAATTTTTAGATTACGATATAGGGTGTATAAGCGGGAAAAATAATACAATTAATGATTTAAATTCAGGAAATAATTTTGTAGCAATGGTCAATTTAGGAAAGAAGAATGGCGACCCAATCGTAGGGGCTCGAACAAATAAAAAAAATTTAGCAATCCGAAGATCGTAGGAGTTCGAACAAATAAAAGTAATTTGGCTATCAAATCATCGATTATAGAAAAGAAATTTAGCAATCCAAAAATCGTAGGAAATTTAGCAATCCAGAAATCATAAGGGTTAGAAAAGTTAAAATTTGTATACAGGTAGATAGGAAGGAAATTTTGAAAAGTTGAATTAAAATTTAGGATTTAAATAAACATGGATAAACGAATAAGAGAAGCTAGAGAGGTACTGAGGAATGAAGGGGTAGAAATAGGATCTCAGGAAAGCGTAATACTACACGATACACCGATAGAAATAGAGGGGAGAATATTAGAACGGAGTCAAAGCAAGAAGCAACAGATTACACAGGAATCTAAAATAATGTCAATTTTATTAGCATTAAACAGCAAAATGGACAAAAACGAAGAGGCCATGAAAAACATAACGATGCAGATTAATGAGAATGGAGAAAGGCTAGATTCTGAAATAAAAATTTTAAGTAATGGTTTAAAAGAAACAAATTAAACGATCTCGGAAATGCAGTTACAAATTCAAAGTAAAATCGTAAGAATTATGGACGATATCGGTAATGTTAGGGACGAGGTTAGGAAAGTTAAATTAAATCAGAAAACGTGTGAAAGGGAAAGGAATGATAGGATACGGACGTAGGTATAAAAATGCAGGAGATTGAAGAAAATTGTAAAATAGGATTTAAAGATGTAAATAGAGAATTGGGTATTTTAAAATCGGACTTAGAAAATTTTGGTAGGAATAAGGTGCAATACATTAGGGAACCCGTTAAGCTAAATCGACCAGACACATCAGTAGAACAATATTCTAAATTTTACGGAGATAACAAGCTGAACCCTAAAATATTCTTAAATAATATGTGGATCAACGGACGAACGATACAATTTAAACTTAGTTAGATCAATGTTAAAGGGAGGGGCGGAAATTTGGTTTAGTTTGAGAGAGAGAGAGTGAAGTAAAAACATTTCAAGAAATTGAAGGAAAATTTTTCAGACACTTTTGGGGAACAACCAACAATACAAAGCAAGAGATAATTTAATTATGGGCAAATATACTCAAAACTTAGGAATGACTCGAAAATTATGTCATGCAAAAATTTAGTATCGCAAAGCAACTAGATCCTCCATTAGAAGAAAGACAAATAATAAAATACTTAGCAGGACATTTTGGAGATGAGGTGAGACAATATATTACAATTCAAAATATAGTAGATCGAGATTTATTCCTGGAATATCTACAACGCTGTGATCAGTTGGGACAGAATCGTTTAATGGAAGTAGAATGCAATGGCAACAAGTGGATTTGGTTAGAACGCAAAAAAAAGCAGAAACAGTCTTTAACTAATAAAAGTTTTAAGATGTCTAACCTGCGTTTTCCTTGCTCGTTACTGGAATTGCCTAAGAGTGTCTGTAGTTAGCACCCCTTGATTGTTACTTTTCCTGCTTCACTTGATTTACCAGAATAATGAATTATGGTTGCTTGTATTTTTCTTTTTGGGTTTCTGGAGTAACTTTGAGTATCTTCACGTAATTTCAGACGTATAGTTAAATATGCCTTTAGAGTATTTATCCAGACGGACCCTTTTTTCTGATCTTTATTCCAATACGTTTACTTGCATCTTTATTCAAATAAGTTTACTTGGATGTTTACTCGAAACCGTTTACTTTTCTTGGATGTTTATTCAAAGCCGTTTTACGAACGGCCTATTCTTCGTTGCACATATTGAAACTTTCAAATTTTTACTTTTAATAAATTATTCACTTTCACTAATTATTATTGGTACGTAATTTTTACTTTAAATCGACGTGATTCGTACTTTTGTCGAAGATGTACTCGCTATTGACCTTTTATAAAATAGTTGATTTACTCCTGTAATTGGTTGAATTATTTGTTTTTCTTAACGTATATATATATATATATATATATATATATATATTATATATATATATTGCTATGATACTGACGGATTATCGAGCCCCGACGTTGGGCCGTTATATTTATTTGCTATGGTATTCGAAGAATTATCATGCCCCTACGTTGAGCTGTTATTATTTATTTTGCTATGAATTCTAAATTATTGGACCACCATTTTAATATTCACGATTAAGTGTAATTATCTCCTCCTCCAGCTGTTTTCTTAATATTGCTATCAACTGGACTTTATCTTTAAACAACTCTATCTACCAATGGCAAAATTCGATACGTTACCGCCTTGCGGTTATCACTTTCCTATTCAACTTGTGGCTCCGCCTTTGTACTATTTAAATCTTATGACCTCGGCTAGCATTTATTTGCAATTATAAAATTCAGGAAATTTAGATTTTATATAACCAATATGTTATGTACAGCTTTTGAAATTATTTGTAATACATTTCTTATAAATTTCATTTATTAACAACCATTTAGTATGTACTCAAAAACCCAAAGTCACCAAAGAAAATTTATTACCTTTACCAACAAAGTGTAGAATATTCTAAACCTGTTTTCATATTACTCATTCAATGCGTATGCAACCTCTTTTGTTGACTTCTTCACAAGCATATCATATTTAGCAAATTCAATATTAAAAATAAAATAAAAATTCATATAGAAAAACAAATGTCTTATAACTAAAAATCTGACCTGGTTTTATCTTTTTCACATCGACGCTTCCAATAAAAATGATCTTCCCCAATTCTGGATTCTATTCAAATTATTACACTATGGACCACTACCATTAAATTATATACCCCAATTTATTTCAATTCTTCAAACTTTAGACTTTTATCATTCTTGCCCCAGACTTAAAATTGTAGTTTGTTTCATCCCTGTACTTCAAGATTGTATTATTCTTCCTTTCCCCTTGACATTTAAATTGTATTACTGTATTTTTTTCTTAACATCAGAATCCTAGTCTATTTCCCTCAGACCTCGAAACCCTATTATTTTTATGTCTTAGTTTACAATAAATTCATTAAAACGTACTTACGTTTAAACGGTAATTGTTATCTTCATATTCGCACTCATTTTATTTTTCACTTTTATACTTATTACGTAATACTTTGTCTAATGGCAATGCACTTCGGCCTTCATTGAGTTCAAAACTGACTTGCTTATCAAGGTGCTTGCTAATATAATCTCGAATTCCCACTCCATCCGTGGGTCTGGTCTAGAACTCGTCGCTTGTCTCTGACCAATCAAATAATTGCTTTTAGAGCAGTTTCTGATGCAATGCTCCACGCTTTCCCATAATCACAACCTGCCCGCAGCTGTCTTTCATTATCAACATGCTGTATTTTGATAGATTACTTGCTTTTCTATAAACAACTGATGCAACCCGACTTTAAATTTTCATGTTTACATGTGATTCACGCAATTTTTAATCATTTCTCTTATCAAATTGGTTAGATCTTTGCACGCATTTATATTAACTGCCTGAAACTCTATTTCTATATCCGTATTAATTTAATCGTCTGGAACTCTTCTTCTTAATGCGTGTCTAATTACACTTTATCATTTATTTCTCAATATACGCGTACTTCCACTGAAAAACATCCTTATTTGTTTTACCTAAATTAACTAAACTTTATCTACAGGGTATTTAATATTTACTATCTACTTAATACATGTACTTCTCATTCCTACGCCAACTATGCGTCTTCCTATGTTTACCTGCGTCGCCCAAAAACTATCTCTACTCTATATACAGGGTGTTGACTATTTACTATCTACAAACTATGTCTATTTCTTAATTATTTCCTTAAATAAGTGTAGTTTTCTGCTGCCTATTCTAATTACTCCTTCCCGAACGACCTTTACTATAACGTGCACCCTTAAGCAACCCCTTATCACAGCAATATATATATATATATATATATATATATTACTCATATTTAGACCAGGGTAGAAAATTAAATAATCACATCAAATAATTTTAATCACCGTGTATAAGGAATTTTATTAGATAATACGCTTTAGTAAAACACCGTGGAGAATAAAAATTTATTAGTTTCATTAAACATAAGAGATTTAAATCATGTACAAGACGCTTTTTATCAAAAGAAGCAGTATTAAAAAGCTCTGCGTGTAATGTAATTATTCCTAAACAAATGGAAATTACGTGCAGAATTTATCTTAATTAACTCTATTTCAAATAACCGGTATTGAACAAACCGTACAGATAATATCTATAGAAACTTGTAAAAACCCAATAAAATGAAAATCCTAGAAGTGTTAGTTAGAAGTAGGATGTTTGAACACACCTGCGTATTTTAAAAGGCAATTTCAGTTTAATTTGTTTAGATAAACATGTCGATTCTAAGGATATTGGAAACGGTCAGATGCTTTAGCACGAAATACAAAACAGGGTTTATTTAAAAAGCTCTGAGAATTAATATTATTTTGAACACCTGCGTAGTTTAAATATCACGTACGGCGAAAATTGTGTAGATAACAAATGGTTTCAAAGAATCTTGGAGAAACCGGGGCTTAATATTCACGAGAATGTGCGATACGGGGTTATTAAACCCAGATAGTCCACATGGACTAAAACATAATCGATAATAAAGAATATCAATTTGCACCAATACGAACAGGTTAGAAAAGGAAGAGAAAATGCGTCAAGCAAAGACACATATAGTAAAAGGCGTGATTTAAGCAACGTCACGAGGGTCACAATTGGTTGAAAATAGGATGCAAATATCAGAGGTAGAAACAACAATTTCTGTACAAAATTAATTAGTTTTTCTTGGACATGTTTTCGTGCCGTGTGAGAATTTCTGAGATTTAAATGGGGCGAGTGAAAATTTCGTAAAAACCGACGCGCGAGCGACGGACTGGGAACATAGAATGAGAAATTCTTAAGAATTGTCTGTTTTGGGGAACAGACCGACAGACAGGCTTTTTGCTATATATACCGGTGGTAATATGAATTTCGCCCTCTTAGACTTTTGACTATTCGATGCGTTAAAAGCTCTTACATCCGCGACTTGATTCAAGATGTTAAACAGTGCATTTTAGTTTGATAAAATAATTTAAAATTTTGCTCGTATATTTTAGTGATTCAAAATAGTTTGTTATTTACGTGCTAACATGAATGTACTTCAGTGCACTTAGATACAAGGTAATAAAATTTAGTATCACTGTACCAATTAGCAAAATTTACAACGACAAATGTATACACAAAAGTAGGCAGTTTTGGCGTATAGTGGTGAAAGAAGTATGAATTTCTTTGTTATTTTTCGGGGGTGTTAATAATTAAATGGTTCAAATACGTGTCTGGATCCACGAAACAAGGGTCAGATATACACAGATGAGTTCCGGAAAAGCCCAGAAACAACTTTAAATAAATGGTGATGAAGAAAATTTTAAAAGCGTTGAGAATTAGAAGCCGTAAATATAATCCTGTTGGAATGGTGTGATTACTAAAGGGACGATGTACATTGAAGCTTCGAGGACAGTAACCTTCAGGTAAATTATACTATTTTGTTTGACATTTTGTGTGTGTTGAATAACTTTATAATTGATTTACTTTAAATGGACATTAGTGAAATTGTACTAACCATAAAATTTTAATTTTAAGATGAAATTTGCTTGTTTAAGTAGAAAGGGTATTTAGTATTGATATTCTGAATTATGATGAAAATATGGGTATGTCTTTGAGCTCAATTAGACGAACCTGGTTAATTAACGTAAAGGGTGGTAGATGCTCCTTTATACTCAGACTCCGGTCTGCTTATATTGTTATATTAATTAGTAGGCATCCAACAAGGACTTTAATTCTGGATGCACGTTAAAGTGATAATAAAATTAATCTTGAAATTCTTTTTAAAACTGAATTTTATGCTGAAATTTAATTTGAAAATTTAATGTATTCTGAATATTGATGTAAATAGAGTTAACGTTGATGTTTGTGGTAGGAATGTATTTGTTTTTTTTTATAATTGAGGATGAAAGCTATCTAGAGGAGCAGCCGAGGCGATTAACAGAAGAAAATCAACGGACCAGGTAATTCAAGAGGTTTCACAGCATTCTTGACGCCCAATTCGTGAGGCTCGATTCGAAAAGCGGAGTACCCGGATAGTGGAGGTCTCACAGCAATATATATATATAAAGACATTGTGCATGCAACAGTAAGAAACGCAAACAATGAACAAATATTGATGTTTCTTTGTTTTTTGTTCCTGTTCATAAATCAAAATAACTATTGTAGTAATACTGACTGGTTTTATTTTTGGCTTTGGTTTTCAGACAATTTCTTTAGTAAAGTGGATTTAAAGAAAAACAGATTTTTTAGAATACTGGCAAACTGACACTATAATTTTTAAACAATAAAATAAGTATTAATAAACAAAAATGTTTACCTTTCTTAATGCTTGTGTTCAAAAAACACTCGTTATCTATCATTATATTATACCACAGATCATTTAGTGCATATACATTTTACATATAAACAGATATAATAATTAGCAAAATCTTTAATTGTTTCCCCTGTAAAATTTGCAATCTTTGTGTAGTGTCAGTATAGGATTAAGTATGCTTATGCTTTAGAAACACACAGAATATTTTGAACTAGAGCGCTTGTAAAACTAAAAAAAACATAAGCGAATAATTTACTTGCCTGTCCGTAAATACTTAGCGCCTCAAATTGAGTGACCAATTCGGTAATATCTTCATTGTCGATATAAGGAAACTGTATGGTTATAACGCATATATTTATACTGACCATAAATAAATAAATAATACCAACAATTTTTACATTTCTACTTCCTTTAATATAATCGACTCTAACATTCTTAATATAAGCAGTGGGTACTTTAGCGATTTTAATGGTTTCTCCATGTTTTGAGCACTAGCTGCGATTGGAAAACCATTAAGACCGCAATGATGGTAAATCCGCGTATAATTATCTCACACATTCAAGAAATAGCGACTTAATAACAAATAATAATTTATTAATACTGCACAACTTAGATGCTAGACATTTAGAAAAGTAGCTCGCAATTAACTTGATAAATGATAATTGTCGTCTAACGGACAGTACTATAATAATTAGATGACTTTTTTTTAAAGCAATTACCTTGTTGGACTACAGCTTCCAGATATTTACTGAAATTATTGGGTTATAGTTGGCATTCAAAAGTTAAGGAGTGAAATAGTGGTCGCTTTAGCATACATATTAATGGCACCAAAAGCGTGTAGTAAACGACCTTAAATAAATTTTGTAGCTTAATTCTAAACACAATTATAATGAATTTATCTTCTAGTTGTTAAACTGACTGCTTTACATCGTAGCAATTAGCCCCAAAAGATAGTTGGGTCGTAAACTAAATTTTTTTTAGTAATACAGCTTTGCAAAGTGCTGCATAATTCTTCCACTATTTAAGAAATTAATAACCAATAAGTTGCGGTTATTAATTGAATATCTGTAACGTCCTTGTTAGCGCACAAACCACGAACGCGTAATTTCAACTGTAGTTCTATAAGAGTGGGTAGGTATCAAATTAAACTTGCTTCTTTCATTCTGCAGGAACTGTGGAAGCTCCGACTTCTAGGGTGATATGGTAGTTCTTGTAGAAACGAGTCAAACCTGCAACACACAGTGCTCGAATTTTAGAACTGCGGATGGTTTAACCACTGTTACACGCATAAAAGAAGAATTCAGATCAGAATTTATCAAACAACATAAATATATGGCAAGTTTATGTATGAAAAATTAAAAGCCAATGAATATTAAACGTAGTAGTTAGACGCGGTAGAGAAATCTGAGAATTCTCCGGTTTTATTCAGAACTTTCATCCATATATAGTCTCGAGATTATTCTTATAGAAAGTCGTAGTTTTGGGCAAATACTCTAGAAAATTTCATACCTGACGAATTAATCTAACCGAAAAGTTAGGTAAGTGTAAGTAACCGCTAAAAATTCTTAAATATTACTTAAACTAATGATTCAAATATTACTTGTCAAGTAGAGAATGCATTTCTATGTACATTCTACAGCAATAAAACTATGCGACTTTGGACTCAATATAGGTCAATCGACTGAAAGGTATGGGACTTTGGACTCAATGTAGGTCAATCGACTGAAAGGTGGCGTCTTTGGATTCAATGTCAATCGACTGAAAATGACGCGACTACGTTGGTTTGTAGGTCAATTGACTAAAAATGTGCGTTACGTGGAACTCAATGTAAGTAAGCCAAACTGCTGGTGATGCATAATTTTGCTATCCACTTAGTTAGCAGTTTAGCCAACTAAAAACAGCATTACTTTGAACTAAAAGTAGGTCAGTGAAACTGCTGGTGATGCAAGTACGGTTGTATAATTTTGCTAACCGCTTAGTCAGCAGTAGCAACTGCATTGCTTGGACTCCAAGTATGAAAAACTTAGTTGAATAATTTAAGGATAATCAGCAAATGCTAGAATTAGATCGATTATGAACGTGTCATCAAATATTTTAAAAGTTGATGACACTTGTGCTCTTCGCAGTTTATGAAAAAGCAACGTTTGTTTTCAATATAAATATGAAACCTATACTAGTTGTATTTCCATCAAGAAGTATATAAGCATTATAAGTACAAATACCGGTTCGATTATTTTAACAAAAGTACACCTTACCTTTGATTTTCCAATGCTCCACCCGTAGGTACTACATTGGCCAGGAAGCGAGTTTTTTTTGCCTGGAAAATTTGGAATTTTGCCGAACCTTTGCTGTTGCAAGCAAGGTAGGGATCTTTAACGTGCATGACAACACTCACACACAATACCTCCACTTTACCTCTTATCCGAACGACGGCGTATTTTTGTGAAAAATGCTCACCTAACATTTTTCAAGCGAACCGTGTCGGGATATGAATCCGGAACCTTGGGCATAGTAGTCGCGCGCATACCAAGTACACCACGGAGCCGCCAACAATAGTACACCGCAAGCCACCCGCACATTACAAAAACCTTACTGTCAACCAAAAGTATAAGGATTTGAAAGTAGAATCAATAAAAACAAAATTTGGCGATCAAGCAATGATAGAAACAGATCAATTTAAGTGTATTTTATCACTAGGGTACATTGAATATTTGCAAGCTGATGAAATCAAAAAGCTAAACGATAGTATTGATCCAGACAATCATGTCTACATAATCAATAATGGCTCTACAAGAGTCACTGCTTATATTGAATTTTCTGACTAACGTGCAACAAAAATAAATGAAAGAACACAATGTATTTTTTCTATATATTGATTTCTTTATTGTAATTTATAATGGATTTATTTGGAAATATACTTTGTAATAAATACGAGGGCCATTTTTTCAATCTACGATCGCTGCGTGCAGACGCTACGCGGGTAGCAGGAAGCGGACATGCGCTGTAGGCGACTGCGCAGCTCTTGCACTACACACTCCGCCATTGTTGACATTTAGGCGTCAGTCGGCGTTGTGCTACAGCCACGTAAACATGTCCGCTATTATTGATGCTCCAGCCAAGTGTGAAGTGCGAGTGTGATTCGTTTACTACAGGTTGAAGGCCATAGTGCTACGGAAAGAAAACGACAATCACAACAATGGATGCATTCAACTTCATCAAACAAACCAAAGAAATTCAAACAAACCTTCAAGAACAGAAAAACCATGGCTACTGTGATTTAGGACCAAAAAGGTGTGTTGCTTGTGGAGTTTCTGAAGCCCGCAACCACAATCACTGCAGCTATTTATTGTGAAACTTTACGACGGTTGCGTAGAGCGATTCAGAACAAACGAAGAGGAAAGCTGACCGCTGGAGTTGTTCTGGTCCACGACAATGCCCGTCCACACACTGCTGGAGCAACTGAACGGCTTCTCAAACAATTTGGATGGGGCATTTTCAATCATCCGTCATACAGACCTGACTTAGCACCAAGCGATTTTCATCTTTTTCCTGACCTGAAGACGTGACTTGGTGGGAAGCGCTTTCAAACCGATGAGGACTTTCAAACCAACGTCAAGGACTACTTGAATTCATTGGCGGCAACTTTCTTTGAACAGGATGTTGAATAGCTTGTCCACAGGTGTGACAAATGTCTTAATCTCTTCGGTGATTATGTCGAAAAGTAACCGTAAGTGTACAAATCTTTTGGTAATAAAATTATTGTTTATGAACTTGTCTTTTATTTATAGCCTATCGGAAGTTAAAAAAAAATGGACCTCGTATATCAATTACCTAAATTCTAATTTTTTTTAAAAAATAAGCAAGCATCCCAAATTTATACGGAACTTTATTTTTTTCTCAAACCAATAATATTTACAATACAAAAAAATTGTCTAACATACAGTGGTACCTCGACATACGAGTATAATTCGTTCCGTAACCTTGCTCGTATGTCAAAATGCTCGTATTTCAAAGCAATTCTTCCCATTGAAATTAATTGAAATGTTGTTAATCTGTTCCAGCTCCCAAAAAAACCACCTCCATTGTTTTTGTTAAGTGCTCTTGAATAAGAAAAATGTATTTGCAAGAAGAAACATTTATTTATAAATAACAAATACATATTCTATAAAAACATTATAAAGAAAAAGTGAAGTGCTTACGGAAGCGCTTAATTTTCGTCACTGGTCTTCGCTTTTTTCGTTACGCTCTGCTCATTTTCACCTGCAAATCGTTTAAAAAAACTGTCCAAGGAGGTTTGTTTCTTCCTCCCTTTTAAGATATTGCGGAAATGAGTTAGGCAAGTTTCGTTGAACAACTCCGATGCACGACCAGTTGCAACTTTTTCGAGGGGAATTTTATCCACGAACTCGACAACTTTCTCCCACATACAAAAAGCAAAAAACGCGAACCCAACTTATCAAAAATGCTTCGAAAACGAGGGAAACAAGCACACAGACTGAGGTGTAGTCTGAGGTCGGAGAAACTGTTAGACGCTGCACACGACACCAACATGCGCTCGCATGTTGGGGTTGTGTGCAGCGGTGTAGTGTGTGATTCTTCATATCTCAAATCTTGCTCGCTCGGCGGCTCGTATCTCAAAACACTCGTATATTAAGGCACTCGTATATAGAGGTAGAGGCAAATCACTTTAAGAAGAACCCAACGTCATCATGCGCACAAAGCAAAAATTGGTTAGGAACAGTTCATTATATGTAATTAGGGATGGCAGTATTCAGGTTTTAGTGGCGTAGAGTTTTATGATCAACCAATCGGAAATTACCTTGTAAAAGTTTTAGATTTCATTACTATTTATTTTTACTTGATACACAGACGGACAGTTTTAAACTGCCATCTAACTAATATAAAATATCTTGTATATAACAATTAACATTAATAAAACAATAAGTTACTCAACAGATGTGTTTGCAGAACACTAGAATGAGATAAAAACCACTTAAGTAGGCCATGGTATTCAATCATTTGCTTTATCGGATTTTACAAAATAACCTGGCTATAGCAGTATTTTTTAGGGATATTGATGCACTCAACTCATATGGCGATATTATATTAAAAATTTTAAATTATAATTTAATTGGTTGGTTATTTTTTTACTATTTAACGCCATATCTTCCGTTTATACTGTAATAACTCAACTACGCCACTGTTATTACATTTCTGCGCAATCTGGCATATGACGTTGGGTTCTTCTTAAAGTGATTTGCCTATACCACTGTTTTTAAATTTCTTAAAATTCTATCTTCCTTTATAACTAAATTTCCCTTCTGTCGCTTTATAACTTCCAGCTCTGTTAAAATCCGACGTCCGATTTTTGCTCCACGTAGCTATACCATATTCAAAAACGGTTTCCACGCATTTTTTTTCCAGCATTGATACGTTCTTCCTGATCTGTAAATACAATAAGATTTAGCACATAAAATACTTCGAAGAGTGAAAAATCTGTACCTCAGAACCAGACGAACGTAGGTCCAAAAACAGCGATTTTCAGGTTACTACTATTTCACATGTAAAATCTTATTTTGCACCGAGTCCATTTAAAATTCTTCTTTTATATTTTTCCTGGGGTTATAAGAGCGTAAGTCCTGACTTATGTTTGGGCCATTTTATACGTAGTGGCTCGGAAGCAGTATCTGATTCTTGTAAAATGTAAGTCCATTATAGGACTTACGCTACTCTGGTTCTAGTATACATAAAGAGTTTTCAGCCTTAAGTTCACTTATTAATTTAAACCTGGACAAAATGTAATCAGATTACAATGTTTCTATTAAATTGTATTTTACTGCTGACAGCAATCTATTATTATCGTATTTTATTATTTTTTCCGTATGTGATCGCCCTCATTAGGATGTTAATTCTCAAGATACAAGTTTTACAAGTCTTTGCAACGGTGAAACGTGTGACGTGCGTAACACCTCAGATATTATTTTTTCATTATTTTATTTAAAATAATAATAATTCTACTATTTACTATAATACGAATTTAAAGATGAATTTAAGCAGAGGCAAACGAATACTTTCTATGCTGGAAACCAAAAACAGTAGTTACAAAATATTACAAGAAGATGAATTATTTTCATCTTTAGATACGAATCCAGCTTCATCGCCGACAGAACTAAGGGTAAGGATGCCTTCAATAGATCCATTACATTGTGTTAACAGATAGACTGCCAGAGTATTTTTCTGTACTTTCGACCAGAAGCAATTATGTACAGATTTTTGTGTACAAACCTGTTCTTATTATTACTGTTGTTGTGTTAAATATTATTGTACACGCTCTATTTTAAAGTATTTTACAAGATACTGGATTAAAAAAATTAAATTTGTTTATTTTTACATTTCTTTGTGTACAAAAAATGAATACGTAACCGTCAAAATAATAATTCCATCAATGATAATTGTATTTAATAATATTATTATTATTTCCTTACATAATATTGTTATATTTATATATTAAATACAACTATTATACTACTGTAAGTTTGTAGTAATTTTAGTACCATAAGTTGTTTGAAGACCTTAAATCCTGATTTTTTTGAACAACATTTTATCGGAGGACTTTAAAAAACATAGAAGAAACCACTTTGAAGTATTTCTAGAAGCGGAAGAGCAACTCTCACTTTCACCAACGCAAGATACGAAACCAGTTGGTTATGACCTCCCGCCTAAAGTCCTTGCCAACGTAAGAAACAGTATTTTTAAAAAATGGAGGGTTGTCTAGTTCTGACTGAGTTATTGGCTGACAATGATCTTACTTTCTGTCCAGAAGCAGCCTCTGAAACTGAATTATCTTCCAATGATTCATTTGCTGCAGTGTCAGACATGCTTTTAGGTGAACCTGTGGTGAATGGATTTCCTCTTGTCCTTTATAGCGCCTCATATACCGACAATGAAGATAACGAAAACATTGATATGTAAAATAACAAACAAAAGAAAGAAAAGGGTAAAAAATGAAAGGAACCGGAGAAAGAATATAAGGAAGAAGAACAGACTGAGTGGAAAGAAGTAAGTTAATACAAAAAATGGAGTTACTAATGAAAATGTATGAAGCGTCCCTGTCCTTCTAGCTGTCGTCTAAAATGCAACCAGAGGTATACAAAGGAACAGAAATTGAAGATACGCTCTGAGAGAAGCTGGGACTCAAAAAGACAGTTTGTACTTTCATGCATAAAAACTACGCCTATCGTTAGACAACGAAAAGGAGATGATACATGAGGAAACAAATATGAGAGTCATAGATTTATTTTTAACTTCAATTAAAGTGAAGAAGTCATTTGCAAAACTTTTTCCTAAATACGCTTGCTATTTCTGAAACTTTCATGAAGGTCGCTTTAAAAAAAGCCAGTAAAACCGGTTGATTAACACCAGACCTTAGGGGAAAACATATTCCAGCAAATAAATTACTGAACGATAGCTTGGAACGGAGCAAAAACCATATTTCAAAGTTTCCGGCGAATCAGTTCTGTTGGATATAGTTGTGCTGACTTTGCTTCAAGTTTAGATCAATTAGTGGCGTTATATTTAAATATGGAGGCGTTGCTACATTATTGATGAGTAAGGAACAATATTCGAAGGACTATCAACTATGGAGGCTGAATTGGTTGCGTGCAATGAGATTATTTGACTTTATCGATTGTTTTACGAGTTGGCTGGTAAGGATGATATTCCAACGATCAAAATCGACAGTAAATGCAATTATAGTAATCAAAATTCACGAACAACATAGTAGAAAGCACATTGAGTTGGATCACTTATTCGCTCGCAAAGCTGTTCACAACAATCTTATTGAGGTCGAATATGTCAAAACTAATGACCAAGCAGAAATGTATTAATCAAGTTTATTGAACATTAACGTCTCGTTTATTTGCGTCAGCTGTTAGGTCTTTACACGAGGTAGTGCAAATATTAAACATTTTGTTCGTTAATTTCAGAGTGTAGTGAATTCTTTAATGTTATTGTTCTTAAGGGTTAATTGAATTCTAATCTCGCAGTAAGTTTAGGGGTATTGTTGAAATAATAGCCCTAATACTGTTGTATATAGCGAAGCCATTCTTTTAGATTACTTTTAAAATGTTACATTGTAACACAATCAGTAAGCCGCACATCCTGCTTATCAAATGTGATGTTCTTGAAAATACCTCACCACACTCATCTTTTTGTATATTTAATATTTTGGTCAGGACTTTACTGTATCTTTACTTTGTAACAACCACAATTAGGTTTCCTGCAAATGTCTTAGAACTCGGGGAAGTTTTGGCTTACCACCATTAGACATACATTTTTATCGCCTGCCACAACCTTCGGCAGAAAACCCATTTCTTGTTATCAGCAGTTATAAAAGACGAAGCACCAAAATAGTTGGGTAGTCAGTCTGTGTATGAGTATGATCCTAGTTCATCGCTTGCTCTGGAGCAAGTCGGCTCAGAGCCAACCATCAGAATGGTGACTTAATCTTTTATGGTTGTTGAGACATTATTAATAATTACAATGGTCGCTGAAATTCTATAACGTAAGTCAACTTTTATTATTATTATTGCTTGAACTGTTATTACGCTTTGCTGTTATACTGAATCTATATACATGTTCATTGCTGTCATTAAATATTGTTGTTTACTTCAATCTTATCCTTATACTTTATTACTATAATCGTTTTACAAGAATGTCTTGTCCCAAAACCCCATTGCGGTTCCTAAAGACCCCTCTAGATCCCTAGGTCCCTAGAACTTCAGTTAAGTACCACCTCTCGCTACTAAAGACTCTACCATCACATCACCTAGCTACGCCATCACGCCCAAGCATATTTCACAGTATTAAAAGTATAATTAACAATCAACAAAAGTGTACTTAACACATGGTGGAGGCGCGGTGTTTAACATTATGCTGTATAATGCCGTATTACGCCACGATTAACATTTGACGGAAGCGTCGACTCCTCTATTTTAATATTTTTAATTTTTTTAAAATTTAACTGACTTTATCTTAAAACAAAACGCGTTTTAAATTTTTGTTTGTATAAATATTTATCTAATTCAGAAAGTACTTTACTATTAATCGAGTTTGACAACGTAAAACAACAACAAGAAGATTGTATTTAAAGTTATTCATTACTTATTTCTTATTATTTAAATTTCAGTGCAACCGTTTCTTTTACATTAACTTTATCCAGGTTACTAAAAGCTACATCATTCTCTAATATTTCTATTTTAGTTTGTCATTAAACATTAAAATTGCATTAAAATAATGGAAAGCAGGAAACACAGTTATAGATAAGTAATTTAATTTCAGACAGTACGAAACCGACAGTAAAGTTTCTCACTTCGCTTATTCTATAGTTATCATTACCAAAGTTTCCTATAACACAATTTTTTCATCATAACCAGAGAAATAAGTAAATCACCGTCGAACATATAAACCACAATTTTTTATCACGGCTGATAATGGCGAAGCATACACTTTCTTACGTAATGCAGTCTATATTAAACCCTATCCTCCCTACCTATATCAATCCAAAAACCATTATTCCGGGTAAGACCCATTGTTTTGAATTCTTAAGGAACTTTGAAGATGAGCCAATTTAAATTCTTGTGATGATTCTCATAAAATTTATTATTTTTCTCGTTTTTATAGATACTTTACAAATGTGGTATAAAAACTTTATCAGTAACCCTGCAAATAGTAATAAAACTTGGACTGACGTAAAGAACGCTTTCTTGAAATATTATGGAGGACCTAAATTACCGCAACAACTATTTAATCGTTTTCGCTCAAGACATCAGATGCCAAAAGAACCTACTATAGATTATTATTTCGCACTTCAAAATTTACTTATGGATGTGACACCCACTATTTCAATTTCAGACTTCGCAGATTATTTCGCACGAGGACTTTTAACCGAATTACGGAATTATTTTATTTTATTAGTTTCAAATAGGGACATTACTGAAAATTTATTACGAAGTATAGCATGTACCTTGCCAGATATTCAGTCTAATTCTTTACTCGATCTATTACTAAACCAAGCAAATTTAATTACCTTTTCACAAAATACAAAACGCACTCATTTTTTTCAAAAAGACGAACAACGGAGAAATTTTGATAGGCTCGACTCTAACACTTTTTATAAAAAATGGTACACAGAGAACCAATATACGCATCTACAAAGAAATTCACATGATTATAGGCCACGACGATATTTTTATTTTAATCGTAGAACACATAATTTTAAACCACAATGTTCAACGTGTCATAAAACTGGACACTATACTTCTTCATGTAGGAAAAATAAATATCCCACTCAAGGGAATTACAATTTTAAAAATAATTTTTTAGTAGATTTCAACTCCAGAAATAAGCATTCTTACCAACAAAATAGGTATAAGAATAACCGATATAAATTCCCCTCATTTAATTTTAGATATAGCAGAGATGCGAGAAATAATGCATATACTTTTTACTCCGACCAAAACCGGAAAGATACGGAGACGTATACATTTAATAATTATAAGGGTAGGAAATCCCAGTACATAAACTATAAATACAAAAATATTCCTTTATTTTTAAATGCTAATGCAGACAAATTATATACAGTAAATGCATTTTACAAAAATCAGGAAAATTCAGTTTTGCTTGACTCCGGTTCTTACTACAATATCGCTTGGAGAAAATTTTTTAATGATATTTCATTACACCCGCAAACGAATTTAGGACTTAAAACAGCAGACAATAGAAACCTGCCAGTTTTAGGAAAATCTAATATAACTATTAATTTAGAGGGACGAATACTGCAATACCTACGTTAGTCATCAGAGAACTACCTGTACCTCTTATATTAGGCTTGAATTTTTAGAAGATAACAAAGCCATTTTGAATTTTCAAAATAGAATGATAAGTTTTGCAAGCACAAAAACTAACCAACGCGTTTCTAAAGATATTTTAGTCACAGATAATTTTTTCGGAAATCAATATTATGAAAAAATCGATAATGATATAACTATAAAAGTTCAATTAGCAGAAGATATTACCGTATATCGCAATGTTGAGACTCCAATAAAAGTCATGTGTAAGAAAATACCTAAAGCTTTTTCTTTTGTTCCAAATACAAATTTCGTCGAGACCTAACCATTACGAAAACCCCATATAAACACAAAAATGCTTTAAAGGCAAGCATTCTTTCTCATAAACAAGGGCAAATGAAATTATTAAAAAATATTACAATCGGAAAAATTATTCCTCAAAAAGAATTGGCACAAAACTCAGTATTAATACAAATCACAGATTGCCAACGTATACCAGTAAATTTAAAATGGCAAAAAGAACAATCATTTACTGACGCTAATTCAGACTTCGACATGACAGAAGATATTCCAATAATAAACGAATCAGACGTAAATGATGGCAATTTCTGTTCACTTGGACTATTATTTTAAACCTACACAGATGCAGTAAACCATATAAAATAAAACTTTGACTAAAATAAATGCTATTTCTTTAGAACTTTTAAATATTGGCTAAACTACACAAATGTAAATTTATTTTGTTGTGAAATAAATCGATTTGTCAAATCTTTTGAATTAATTACAACGTTACACGCTTACAGGCACAACTAAAATATTTAAACTAATTTTGAAAGAGAAATACATTAATTTTTAAGATTAATCCAATTAGACCACCCATTATTGACCCGCGAAATTTTTTTTCCCAGGGACAATTATTTTCGGATGGCACAGAAATGACAAATTTCTAATTTTAACAATATTTTTTACTACCGACAATTTTGTCAAATTTATGATTAAACGAACACAAAACCAGTTTTATTTTCTTACAGCACGAACGCAGAGGCAAGATATTTTTTTTTGAAAGAATGACACACCAATTATTTACTAGAATCCTTTAACAGACCTAACCTGACTCAACTTAAACTGCCCTAATATAGCAAAGCTCTGACGTATGGTTTTCTTAAACATTAATACTCACCATTGAATTTATTTTCAACCTTTAAAAAACTCAAACTATAGACACAAAAGTTTTCATTTATTCCACATGAATATTATTATTTCGAAAAACAACACAGAATAGCACTTTCTATAAAACTTTGTACGCTTGAATGTAACGATTTTCAGACTATAATTATTTATAATAATAAATAACTAAAGGAAATACATCCGCTTCGTTAGACTTCCTTTATTCATGTATGCTTAATTAATACCATAAAAATTGTTTCTACTGCACGAATTTTTATTTTTATAGCATTGAGTTAATATTAATCTTATTTCATTTACACGAATAATAACAACTATTCTGGTGCTTCGTCTTTTATAACTGCTGATAACAAGAAATGGGTTTTCTGCCGAAGGTTGTGGCAGGCGATAAAAATGTATGTCTATTGGTGGTAAGCCAAAACTTCCCCTAGTTCTAGGATTATAATGACTCCGGCCGTGAAAGCCTCCGACAAGTTTTAAAAGTAATCTAAAATAATGGCTTCACTATATACAATAATACATTATTAAGTAAAACTTACAAAATCAAGTATGTTGAAAAAAGTTTCTTGTTAGTCGGTCGCAATCTGTCACTTTTATAAATGAAAGCTTTTACTTTTTCACTTTCGATTATGTTTTTATTTGTTAACTTTAATCTAACATAAAATTACTCTACAACATCCACGCTAGCAATAACTAACAAGCTCTAGTGACAAGGATAGACATTTTATTTCAATCGCGGCTTTTAGCACAAATATATAAGTGCGTTTAAAATTAGCAAGCAAAATTTTTAGATATCAGTGCTATAAACAGTATTCGCAGCAAAATGTTGATTAGAATGAATGCAGTGAGTGACTTTCTTGACATTACATCAATCTAATAAAAATATCTAGTGTTACAAAGTGTTTGAAAATGAGTGATAATGCTAATAATATTCTTGAAGGACCTAATATAAACTATATTTTCTTTTATCCATTTTCTGACTTGCCGCTCTTTATATTAAGAATGATTGATACTTGTCAAGAGTGACATTTTTGTTCCTTACAACAAAAACTACTAGATTAAAGCGAACATGCATTACAACTAAATAAGACTAACATTTCTAACATACTCATCCACCCCCCGTCCCCTGCTAGAAGGAATGAGACATGACGTTCAACTAATATACTTATAAATACAAATTAATATATGAAATAATAAATGCATAATTACATGTTATTAACTGCAAAAAAAAATGGAAAATTCTTATAAGTAACATTTAAACTAAACGCGTCACTTTGAAAACAATTAATCGAGGAACGGAATCACAGGTGTCATACCGATGGAGGTAGAGAGCATATCTTTGTGATGGACCGCTGAATCACTCTGGTCTGGGTGCGAATAGAGACGACACGAACTATGTTGTCGGTGCTCTGATGTAACTGAACAATGCGTTCTAATTTCCATTTAGTGGGAGGAAGATTATCGTCCTTAATGAGAACCAGAGTGTCAAGTTTTACACTTTAGCAAGTAGCTCTCCATTTAAAGCGTGTTGTAATTCGGAAATATATTCCTTAGTCCATCTCCGCCAGAAATGTTGTATTATTTGCTGGAGGCGTTGATACAAAGAAAGCCTGTTATCTTGTATATGGACCACACTAGGGTCTGGCACTGTTGTTGTGGGCTTTCCAATGAGAAAATGTTACGCAGTGAGTAGTAGGAAATCAGAGACATCTGAAGATAGTGGGTATAAGGGTCTAGAGTTTAGAATCCCTTCAATCTGTATTAATAAGCTATTAAATTTTTTATAAGTAAAAGCTGAATCATGAATTACGCGTTTCAAATGAAATTTTGCAGATTTTACCCCCGTTTCCCAAAAACCACTCATATGATGTGAATATGGAGGTAAAAAAGTCCAGTTGAAATTTTGTGCACCTAATTGAGATTTTACAGTGTTATTATTCTCGATTAAAAACTTTTCCAGTTCCTAAAGTTGAGAATGTGCACCAACGTATGTGCGACCATTATCAGAATGAATTTTGTTGGCATACCTCTGCGAGAAGCAAATCTTCGTAAACATAAAATAAATGCTTCTGTAGTCAGGTCAGTGACTGGCTCCAGACGGATTGTTTGCTTTGGTACTAAAGCATATGAATAAACAAACATAACACTTACTTAATTTTGCTCCGCGACTCTTCTTATTCTTTATAAAAAAAGGCCCGCAATAATCAGTTCCTGTTATTTGAAACGGGAACTGTAGGGTTACTCTATCGGAAGGTAAGTGACCTAATAAGGTTTTAATATCTTTGGAACACATTTTAAAGCATGTTATGCAGTTGTGAACAACCATTTTGGCCAAATTTCGACCGCCTATTGGCCAAAACTGTTTTCTTGTCAGGTTCGAAGCTAGAATTACCTAATCCTACACTAAAGCGCAAGCGCAATATACCGTTGTTATTACAGAACGGTGTTGAAAGTCGATCCATATTAGTGCCAGATAAGCCAGACGAAAGTTCTCGAATTTTGCAAGAGAATGATCCTCTTTGAGAGACAGATGCTAGACGTGTGAGAAAATTATGAAGCTTCAAGGTCGTTATAGGACCGAATGCTCTATTTGTCTTGGATCCTCTTAAATTTTTGATGAAACGTAAACAATACGCCATAACACGTTTAAGTTTGTGAAATCGTAAAAAGTTTTCAAATGGAGGCAACGTTGGAAGTGGTTCAAAATGGGGGTGTAAAATAACAATAGTTTGTAAAGTTACATATTGAGTCGAGAGCAATATTTTAAATTCAGATTCGAATAGGCAACTTGGACCATGAAACCACAGTGATAAATTAAGTAATTTTTTGGAAGTAACACCTCTGGTAAGGAGATCTGCAGGGTTGCCTGAAGTTGAAACATAATTCCAATTTGAAGTATCACATATATTTTGAATTTGGGAAACACGATTTGAAACAAAGGTGTCAAGCATATTAAGCGATGTTCTTATCCAGGATAAAGCAATATTGAAATCTGTCCAACAGACGATGTTATGAATGTTGACATCTATCATGTGAACCAATTGAGCCATCAATCAGGTTCCACTCAACTCGAGTTTTGGAATGGTGAGAGATTACAAAGGGCTTGTCTTTGTTTTAGCAGATACAAGTTCAACTGAGATGCAGCCTTGAGTATCAACTGACCGCACGTATACGCAAGCACCGTAGGCATTTTGATTGCTGTCTGAAAAGGAATGTAATTCTATTATTTTTGCAGAGTTGCATATGACTTTACAAGTGGTTCTGAGTGAATTTAATTGAGCAAGATCTTGACAATAATTGATCTTTTGTGTTTCCCAATCCTCGGGTAATCGATCGTCCCAACTTATTTTGGTCAGCCACAATTACTGCATGAAGGTCATAGCTTTTATCGTGCAAGGACTTAAAAGACCTATGGGATCAAAAATCGCTGAAATAAATGATAATACGTTGCGCTTTGTAGAAGCTTGTCTATCTGTTTTAAATGCATTAATATTGTAAAAGAGAACGTCTAAGTAGACGTTATACATAAGACCTAACGTTTTTACGTTTTCATATGGGCCAAAATTCAAAATGTTATTTGACATTTCTGAAGTGTCTACTGACTTTAAAACCTTTGAACTGTTGGAAATCCATTTACGCAAAGTAAAACTACCAGACTTCAACATGTCTGAAATATTAGAGTATATGTTTGTTGTTTCTTCAAAACGTTTTCAACTTGTTAGAGGATCGTCACAGTACATATCCCTTCTGATTAGTTTTGCTATATCCCGATTCTGATTCTCATACTGTGCTGCTAGTTCAAACAAGCACCTGGTGGCAAAAAAGCTTGAGGCCTTTTCGCCATACGTTACTGTGCATAATTCGTAGACGTTCAGAGGGAGCAGAGGATCGGTTCGCCAAAATATTCTCTGGAGAAGCCGTTGTGACTCTTCAACTTTTTTCATGCGGCCTAATGCTTCATATTCGGTCATGAAATCTATGTACATTGTTTTAAGATTATTATTTGCATGTAGTCGTCTTTGTAGTGATAAAAATTGTTTTAAATCATTTTGTCTTGACTCCCCTAAAACTGCAGGAGAAGAAGACATTTGTATGGAAACAATAAACCTTCCTTGCTCTTCTCGTTTGGTTGTTTGTGCAAAATGTAATGCACATTCATGTTCTTCAATTGAAGGTGGTTTATCGGGGACGATGTTTTCAATTTCCCAAAATTTGGAAATACGTTTTGAAAGATCTACTATAGTTAAATGACAGAATGTATTATTATTTGCAAAATCGGAGCAGACTTGTCCCGAAATGATATATCTCAAATGTGTATTGAAAACAAATGGATAGTTTTCACGATGAGGTTGGTCAACAGCCAGTAATCGCCAGAAAACATCGACACCTAATAGAATATCTATTTTTGTATCTTGTTTATAATTGGGATTAGCCAGTGTAATGTTTTCGGGAATATCAATAGATTTTATATCAGAATTTGCTGGGATACGGCTAACTATGTTTTGTAGTAACAGAAATGATAAATCTGCACAAAAATTACTGTGCATTGATTGAATTTTTGTGTTAGCAATGAAGGAAACAGTTGTTCTTGTTTGGCGAATACCAGAAACTGGTATGCTAGCGTGACATGCTTTAAGCTTAAGATGATTAGACAAAGAAATTGTCATATAGGATCACATTGTTGCAGAATCTAGTAAAGCAATGCATTTGTGAGTTACACCGTTCCAGTCATAAATCAAAACAATGGCGGTGGGTAAGACCTGATAAGATTTTTCACATGATTTTGCATGGCTAACTAACGCAATAGAGCTAGATTGTATTGCTGTGCTTGCTTGGTTGCTCTGAGGAATTGTCGAAATGGATGTTGCAGCAGATACAGCACTAGTTGTAGAACTATCTTCATGTAGTAATGTAGAGTGACTTTGATTGCATTTCATGCAACGACTAGAGCGACAATCAGTAACAGAATGGCCTTGTCGTAAGTAGTTGAAATGAATGTTGAGTTTTTTTGCTTCGGCGAAACATACAGGTACTGAAATGTCTAAAAAATTTTTACAAGCATATATTTTATGTTGAAACTTACACACAAAACAGGTTTCGATTTGAAAATTTATGTAAGTAATACTTTGTTTTTGATTTGTACCTTTAGTAAATTTTGTATTTTGGAGTTGAGTCAGTGAGCTAGCTTGCGGCGATTTATACCTTTCAATGACTTTTAAGAATGATCACTAGTTTTCTAGGAATGTTATAAGGGCTTCATTGTCAGGATCACCGTCTTGTTTTGTTATCTCAATCTCCCATTCCTTCTTACTTTGTTAATCAAGTTTTTCTGTAACTAAGTATTGAATGATGGTTGACCATGATTGTACAGGTTCACCTAATGCTTGTAATGCTCTTAAATGAGCTTGAAATAAATCCGAAAGTTGACCTAAAGACAATGCAGATTCCTTTGTGATTTTTGGAAAATCTACAATGCCCTTTAAGTGTGATTGAATAAAAGGTTTGGTGTTTTTATAACGTTTTTCGATTAATAAAAGTGCTATCTGATAATTATTTGAGCTGACCTCTAATGATTCAATCACCTTCAAAGGTTTTTAACCAAGACATTATTTCAAGTATAAAAAGCGAGATATGTCATCTAATTTGTATATGTGGTGAACTAAGGACTTAAAACTTTCAAAGATGCATAAGAACTGCTCCTGTTCCCCCATGTAAGTTTTAAGTTTCAAAGCAGGTAGCTTAACCTTACCGATGTGACAGTTTAAAGTAATGTTGTCACCAGCAACACCATTGACTGTCGGTTGTATTTTTGATGAATTGCCAGAAGTTATTGAACCGTTGTCCATTGCGGCACTGGTGGCTGTTGGATGTATTCTTGATGAATTGCCAGCTGCTATTGAAATGTTATCAAGTTCATCCCAAACCAATGACTGACTTTGACATAAATGTTTTGCTAGAGCTAACAACTCGTGATATGACGATTCAAAATTAACAAACTCTGTATAGCGTTGATCAAGATTTTCGTCACTCTCTAAAACAATGATTTCATTATGCAAACTCTCAAATTGTGCAAGAATTTCCTTGATGGCAAACATATGACTTTTTAATTGCTCAAGGATTGCTTGTGATAACTGAGCAGATTGTACTTCTGAATCACCTGCGTCGGTTGGCAAATTTGCTGCAAAAATTTGTGGAAGCCACTTAAACGGGTTTTGATTTGACCGCGTTTGCGAACTAAAGTATTGATATTTGTCATTTGAATGAAGTTTGAATTTAATATCCGTATTAATTGATTTGAAAATGAATGCTTATTTTATCATGAATAGGATTCTTTGATTAAATGAATGTATTGGAATGAGTGAAAGATAGATTTCAACAGCAATGCATGGCTTATACAAGATAGGTAAACAACTACTCACTTTCACAGATTTGCTTTAGCTTGAATTTATAGTGTTTGACTACACTTTGTATTCTAAGCTTTGATATGATGCACAACTGTGGTTGTTTCCTTTGCTTAGTATTTGTTAAGCTATGAAATGTTACCTAATGATTTGATGATTTTGTTGTCTATTTATGACAGTGCTATTGAACATTTTCTACTGCTTGTGTTTGGAAGTTGATCAATGTTGCTACCATTAATGATGAATTGATGTACGTCTGGTTTTCAAATCTGTGCTCTGATAGGACCAATCTGTTTGAAAATGAGCAATATAATGCTAATGAAATTCTCAAAGGACCTAATATAAACTTTCATTTATACTTTTTCTGACTTGCTGCTCTTTATATTAAAAATCATTGACACTTGTCAAAACTGACATTTTTATTTTTTAGAACAAAAACTACTAGATTAAAGTGAACATGCATTACAACTAGATAAAACTAACATTTCTAACACAAAAGTACAATAGAAGATAATTTAGAAGTCTTTTTGTGCAACATTACTTTGATACAAAGAACATCTATAAAGCAGATTATTTTGTAGTAGTCAAAGGAACCATCAAGCTTTGTATACTGTGTATCCTTTTCAGTCTAATATTTCCTAATGACGGATTTCATATCGTTAATTAGGAAGTTTAATGATACTTCCAGAACCAATTATTGTCTCTTGGATAAGTATATCAGGTAGAGCTAAGCATTTTACTAAAGAACTTTAAAAGTAAGAAGATTAGTTTCAGATTTGAAACTTTGTGAAGTTTTTCTTAATCTTCTTTGGGAATTAAACCACTCATAGTTGTTAAAATCATCTTTATTTATGTTTCGATCCATGACCTAGGTTCGTTGTCAAAATAATAAAAAAATTTAAGTTTGACATTTATGACATAAATTGAAGGTTACTTTGATTTATTGATGTTTTATTTGAATACATTAGGTGAAAATTTTAAAGTTTAGAAGAATGAGTGCTTTCAATTTGTGTTGCGTCCTGGGAGCGACATTGAGGTAGCTAATACGCTTAACCTGAAATCCGCTGATTAATTTTTATATAGTTAAATTTTATATAAATTCAATAACTTGAGGATTGGGAACAAACATACAGGGAGTATTTGTGAAAAAATGTTACTATTTGAAGTTAAAATAGAATATGCTAAATATAATATTTACTATAGCGGAAGACACCCTTGTCAGCAATTTTATGTATAGCGTACTTAATTTTTTTGTTGTATTGTCGTTGAGTACACTTAAAAGCTACTAAAATGAGCACTTATTAAAATTAATGAAATAAAAACGTTAATTTTACAGATACAGTTTTCTGCAAACTTGTAATAGTTGTAGCTACCATAAAAGTACTTAGCGAATGTTACAATGATGCTAATTAATGTATATTTAAACTTGCTCCGCGAGATAGGTTTTGGGTCTTTGAAAGCTTCTTTTTAAAAAGTTTTCGTTTCAAAAACACTACTATCGAATTTATTTTTATACAGTGATTACATAAATAGTTTGACAACTTGTACGTTATATTCATTAACGCCTTAATTTTAATTAACAATTAATCAAAGTTATGTTTTAATAATTACCAATGAGTAGCTGAACTACCAACAATGTTAAAGTTATAAAGTTTGAGGCTGACCGACTATCATGCGTTCTTCAGGGTATTTATAGAATCCCTGCTCTCACATCATCTTGTGGGAAAGTGCAGATCTCATGTCTGCTACTTTTTGATAATATACAATGTATTACTTCTTAGTAATCTTAATTATTACAATTGCTTCCTTATAGTTCATTGTGACCTGCACCTGCAGTAACATGTTGCGTCTGGAATACAAACTAGTTGCTTCCGTTCTCACGTCTGATTATGAACTTTCATTAACCTTTTATAACGTATCCTTCAATTATACAATATAACATTCTATTTTTTAAAATTGCATTTAAATTTATATACATATTAATTTGGGGGATATGTAACTCCTCCCGACTTAGATGAAAATTAAAGGTTGTACTTAATTTTTAAAACTCATTGTCCCTAAGGTTTCATTTGTGATTTCTTTGTTCACGTCTGTTTCTTTGTTCTTATATCTAACGTACATTTTATACAATAAATATACAGTTAATAAAATTATTACAATGATCAATAAAATTGTCCAAGCGCTAATATTGTCGTAGTGTAACTTTTGAACTTTGACTCACTTAAGTGTTCCTTATGAGTGTCCATTAATTTTACTGCGTGGTTGAGATCGTCTAGGTCTAAATGTTCTAGTTGCATCGGTTTTTTTGATAATTTTGTTGTCTTCGGTTTAAGGAATCTTGAACTGTAGTTCGGGTAGATTTACAAATTTCTTTGTCACTGTTGGGTTTTGATATACTCAAATAATTTCACTTTTTAGTATTTTTTCTATATGGTGATCACGTTTCTTCCAATTAGGGCTAAACTGTTTTTGTTTTGGTTGCAACTGGCGGTTGCTATTACTTCTTGGGAAAATACAGCAATCCATTTATTGTCAGTAACTTTTTGAATTTTCATGTCTGTAACTTGTACTGGTTTCGGTACACAATTCTCGTAATGATTAGAGAATCGTAATAATTGTACTTCACAAGGGTTATCTGTTTGAATAGCTGTTGTCGTTGATGATTGACATAAGTATTGGCTGGGTGCTACTTCTTTGCATTTTTCATTTGTGAATCCATATCTAATTTCATTTAGGGAAAGGAACTTGATTTTGGGGATAATAACTTGATATTGGTTAGTAACTTTCACAGGGAAAGCAAATAAATGATAATAATTGTAATTATTAATCTCTACAATGGGAATTTTTATTAAAAACGTAATTTCATGATTCTTTACATAACCTTTTACTATGGATATTTTTTCAAATATAAGTACGTTCGGTTTTGTTATTTCAAAGGATAGTTTACTATGAGTTATAAGTGATCTAATTCCTAATAATTCGTTTAATAAATCAAGTGGTTCTATTACACTAGCATGTAAAGTATTTAATTTTGCAAATGTTACAGCATTTTCTAGTGTAGCTAAAATTTGTTGAATTACAGTAAGGGTTGATATCATTTGATTAAATATTGTATTAAATCTCATTAATTCTCGCATTCCTAACATTGTGGTTTGCATGTTACTTTCAATCAGTTGTAATTGTCTCTAATCATATAAAATTCTTGTTTTAGTTCGCATTAAGGGTACTTTTAGTGGTGATCTGTCGTATTTTGCTTTGTCACATAATTCACATTGATTAATAAAATCCGTGTCTTTGAAATAATATCTCCTTATGAGTTGTTTTAGGGTTTCGTTTATTCCACGATGATTGGTTTTACCTTCGTGTTGGTTTCGAATTACATCGCTTATTTCGTCTGGGTTATCTAAAGTTATTAATTTTCGTGTGCATCTGATAATCTCGGGTCCTGAATTATTAAACAATCGAATATATAATTTGAAAAATTTTTTGTACAAATGTTCCGTTGTGAAATAAAAGTAAAAAGTTTCTTCTCCGGGGTATACTTTTTCAGAATTTTAAATATTTGCTCCTCGTTGTCATCTTTCGTTATTTGGATTTGATATATTTTCTGGTTGTCTGTTTTTGTACATTTTACAGGTTCGGGGGTGGGTTGAAACTTCGGTAACTATAAATTCGTTTGGTTTTGTAATTATTGCTTCGTTTAAAATTTTAATTGCAGTTTTTGGTTTGTCATTTTGCGTTGAATGTATAGTTTCTATTTCTTTTGGGTCTTCTCTTATCTCTGTTTCGTCTACGTTACCTACAACTGACTCTGTCCCTATTGCGTTGAGTTGTATTCTGCTCAATGCGTCCGCATTGTTATTATACATGCCCTTCTTATATATGATCTCGTAGGCATACTCTTCTAATCTAATCCTTCATCTTTCTAGTTTTGAGTTTAGTTCTTTGAGTTTACATAACCATACTAATGGTCTATGGTCGGTGTATATGTAAAATTTCTTTCCATAAAGATACGGCCTAAAATATTTTGTTGCCCATATTATGGCTAATAGTTCTTTCTCAATAGTGCTATATTTTTGTTCCATTTCATTTAGCGCCCGTGATGCGTAGCTAATCGGTTTATCGCTACCTACTTTTCCTTGACTTAATACTGCGCCTAAAGCAACGTTGTATGCATCTGTTGTTAATATAAATGGTTTTGAAAAGTCGGGGTACTCTAATAAAGGACGATTTCTAAGAATGCACTTAATTTTCTCTACTGCTTTAATAAACTCTGGTGTGTGTTTGATTTTATTACCTTTCTTTAAACAATTGGTTAACGGTTTGGTTATTTGAGCGTAACCTTTAATGAATTTTCTGTAATATCCGCTGAGTCTAAAAAATTCTTTTATTTTTTTATTTGTTTTTGGTACGGGATAATTTAATACGGCATTTGTTTTCTCTTGGTTTGGCATAACACCTTGTGGCGTTATATTGTGTCCTAAAAATGATACTTCCTTTTATAAGAATTCGTTCATGTTTAATTGAACTTTAAACTGAGCTTTTCATAAACGTTCAAATACTTCTCATAGTCCTTCGATATGTTCATGGAGTGACGTTGAATATACGATTATGTCGTCCAGATACACAAGACATTTTTCTTGTGTATTCCTCTTAAAATATTGTCCATAACTCTCTGAAAAGTGGCGGGTGCGTTCTTTAAGTCAAACGGCATGCGTTTGTATTCATAGTGTCCTCTAGGTGTACTGAAAGCGGTTTTGGTTGTCTTTATCGTCCATTTTCACTTGGTGGTATCCTGAGGCGAAATCTAATCTCGAGAAATATTGACATTATCCCAGCTTGTCCAATATTTCTGTAATACCAATAGTGGAATTCGAATTGTGATTTATAGGTTATATAACAATCGTAAGTACTCATTTCCAAGTTAATGTATAGTATTACATGTATTTATTTTAGATGATCATATTTTTGTTCATACTTTGAGACAGAATTTAAAGCACGATGACTTTTTAATGGTTCTAAATGAGTCCTGAATACAATCTTACACAACATGGGATTTAAATGGCAAAAAGATAACCCACAGAGAGGTCTAATGGAATTGCCAAATATTGTTGATAGATGGATACGTTTCTTGAAGACTTACAAGAGAATAAAAGAAGAGAACTTGTATCAGTTTGTGTTTGTGGACGTAACATGGATTTTTCAGAATGGCGCCGTGAGCCGCTCCTGGCAAGACAGTGATTTAAGAACTGTAAAGAGTACACAAATTGATGGAAAAAGGTGTGTCATATACTTCCTTTTAAAACAGAATAGTGTAAATAAACTTTTAGATACTTAGTATTACATATAGGAAATGCAAATAGTTTCATAGATGGGGCTGAATTGATTTTTTCTTCGCCGGAAAAATGAATGAACAAAATTTCTTGTATTGGTTTGATAATCAATTATTGAAGAATTTGAAAGCACCATCTGCAATAGTCTTAGACAACGCTTCCTATCATTCTTCTGTGTTAAACAAAATACCGAACAGTTCCTGGAAAAAAGTGACATTGCAGAATGGCTAACAAAACAAGCAATTTCCTTTGATGGTAATGCTTTGAAAACTGAGCTTTTGAAACTTGTCATGATGTAGGTCAAAATTATATGCTTTATAACATATCAGTATTTATAAAAAATTTTAGGCATAAACCGCCAAAGATTTTTAAAGCGGATTTGCTGGCCGAACAATATGAACATAAGGCGTTAAGATTGCCTCCGTATCACTGCATATTCAATGTAATTAAAAATGTATGGGGTGTTAGTAAGAGCTACTACAACCGACACGCTGGAAGAGATGGGAGGTCTATTGAAAACTGTTTACAGATGTGGAAAGAAGCATTAGAAAAAATAACATCAGAGATTTGGGCACATTCGATAGAACATGCAGAAAGAATTATCAAAGGTTGATGGGAACGTGAGATCAAATTTGATCAAGAAAAAATTTTTTACACGATATACTTCTAATTTAGTTATAACTATCTTAAACCTTATGTATAATAAACAAGTACGATCATGTATATTTTATTGTTAAATTATAAGCTTTTAATACTCGTTAAATTCTTGAGTGACTTGTCTTTAAAACATGGGCTGCAAATTCATCTTCAGATATTGGATTTTAGGTATCCTAACAGCTTCTACAGTTTTCAATTTCAATGGATGTAATAAGCACACTGGTGACGGACTGGTCAGTACTACTTAAGAACTTAGGAGGTGCTAAAATACAGGTAAGGTCAAAGTCTTTATATTACACCAATCTACAAAAAATGGTAAATTGTATATTGAATTATTTGTATCAAACTACTCCGTTACCTGCAACAATTATATGGTCTCGAAGAGTAATAAAGCAAATGCCTATTTTTTGGAAAAAAATTTCCGCTTCTTGTTTTTGTATATCTAACAAACTGCTGTTTTTATCTTTAAAAATTCCATCGAAATGATTAGTCGTTGAATCCTTTGGTTATAAGATTTTTAATTTTAGCGTATGATACTGACTGTAGAGATAACTTGCAATTTTGGATTTTTACTGGGAACATTAACAATTCTCTAACAGTTATTCTTTTCTTGAATAATGGCATGCTTTAACAACAGAATTCAAAGTTGGTTCATTTAAAGCCTTTATCCTTATACATTGTTTTAGTTGTTGGAAATGCTTTGAAAACATGACATATTCAATTCAGTTGCATACTAATAATCAGAAGTAAAATGATCACCACAAATTTTAGGGTGATTTGAAAGTGTTAAATCCTTCCTTTGCATTGTACATAACATAACTTTAGTCTTTGTAGATGATTTCAGGGATATCTATAAGATTATTTTAAAGTGATATATCTTAATTATTCAAAGTAAATGAGAAATTTACTTACAAATGGAATTGTAATTTTGTTCCTTATCTTTTTCGATTTGTGTAATCAAAACGTTTAAATTATAATTCCAATAACATAACCTCTTAAATAACTGTGGTTATTATTCCGCGTCTGGTATAATATACTAATGGTCATAAAATTAGGAGCATTAGAAATACGCAATTATATTTAAAATATGCTCAGTGGTAAAAATATAGATGTAAATAATTTATATTGTTAATTAATGACTTTAATCTGCAATATTGTCGATAGAAATTTATCTTAAAAATACTTTTTTAAAAAGTAACAAATCACTTTCGTCATCTGCTATTAAATATTTTCAATCTCTGTATTCTACCGATGGCGCTATTATAACCATGTGGCAATAGGATTTTGGTAGTGGCAACGTCGCTACAATTTGACGTAACAAATGGTAATGACGCAGGTCTATTTTGAAATTGCAAAGATTATACATTCAGATGTATTCCCATTGCTCCATGTGTACCGAATGTCGTAGTCCTAACTCTTATAGGACCGGTGGACCAGTCCTGCATACAAATTTCGCACGTAAACGTGATTTACACGCTACAGAACAGATAACGAAGAAGTAGTTTATTTGTGCCCACGTTCAAAATTGTGATCGCAGTGTGTAAGCGAAGTATGAGTGCGTGTATATTTGTCACATGACCAACAACGTTCATATAGTAAAAAAGTGTTAATCGCTTACTTAAACCACCTTTTACAATGGCGTGCGTAAATATGTAAATATTTATAACACTTCGTCTGTATTATTGTAGATGCAATGGAGCGGCATGCGAGCGAGTCATTTCTTCAAGTAAAAGCATTGAACAGCGATAGTGCTCTATATGAGGACAATGAAAGAAAACATGACAAGAACTTTTAGAACGAGACAGTTACGTTGGAGAACTATCAGTATATATTAAGATGAAGTCTATCTTAGCTCATACAGTGGCGGATCTAAGGAGGGGTACTGGGGGGCAATTGCTCCCCCCTCCCCCGAGATTTGTAAAGATTCGCATGTAACACTTTATGATAGTTCGAGTTAATGGTAAATTAGTATTTTCAGCATAAAGAAAAGTGCTTCTTACACATCGGTGACAATTATTTGAAGGAGAAGCAACGCGATGAATAATTGTTAATTTTGATTTGAATTTGAAAAAATACCAAACACCACCAGATGCGCACAGTTTTAATTTTGCAGCAACCGGTCCACAAGTTTAAAAGTAGCATTCGGTAAAAGCAACACATTCGGCTGTCTCAAGACAAAAAAACCTAGAGGTAGTTGGGGAAGTGGCTAACCAGAAGGCGTTCTGGATAGCCTTTAAAGAGTTCGTGGGAAGGGTCGCGAGATTAGACGGCGATAACCGCGCGTAAATCGTAAGGGAGGGGTAAGGATTGGAAATTTTAGATCTGACCTGGCGATAAATGATATGAGTTTGGTAACCAAAACCTGTATTTAAATAATAATAATAATAATAGAGGAAAGTGCCCAAAACGGGACCCCCATTTTATTTTAATGAATTAAAAAATTGAAAACAACTAAAACTATGTTTTAAAGCACGTAATAATTACTTGATAATGTTTTGCGCCATTTAAGTTTTATTTCTAGGAAATATTATTATAAATTAGTAAGAAACAAAATATTTTACAAAACCTTACGTTTCGGAAATTCTAAAAAAAGTTGCTAAAAGTGGACCCCTTGGAAAAATAATGGAAATAACACTTAAATGAATGTAAAAAGGGATTAAATCACTTAAAACATGATTAAGTTAAAAGTAAATTATAAGGTATTTAATAGTGGTATAGTACAGCACAGAGATGACATTTTTAACGGCAAAAATCACATACATAAATGTCTTTTTTTGCCCCAGCACAGTCCAAATAAGCCCACTGTGAGCACATCATGCACATCACCCAAAGTTCCCCCTTAGAGTCCTCAGAAAATCTTCTGTCACAGAATATGCACAAAGCATCATTTTTTGATGGCGTTACTCCTGGCAAAGGCTCCATTACAGACGACCCAGAGGAGATGCTGTCATCGTCACTGCTTGATTCTTTCTTGGCGTTCTTATTAAAGTTAAAACGTTTATTTACAAGCTCTTTTCCTTTCCTTGAAGGTCCTGCTGAACTACTTCCACGAACACTATTAGTTTTGCATCTTCGAGCTTCACTCTGAGCTTGCTGTTCAGCTTCCTTGCCTCTTTAGATTTTTTAGCTTCCAACAAATGGGCTTTATAAGGCGTAGATGTGATTATTGTGGAACTGCAAGCTTTTCGTCCTCTAGTTGAGGTCCTCTTTTTGATTTTTGGTATAAGTGCAATGTCAAATGGACTTGTACACTGCCCTGCTGAAGATATTGAAGGTTGGTTAGGGTCAAACCATGCAATTACTTGTGGTTTGTCTACATTGAATTCCTCTGTAACGTCAGAAAACATCTAATTTTCTGTGGTTTTTCTCTTTAGCACTGATTCATAGAAAGATAAATCTCGTTTCATGTTTGCCTCTTCAATGAATTCAGCATCTGAGACAACTTCTTATTCAGAGGATATATTCCTGTTACTCTGAAACCATTTATGTCTATTTCAGCTGTTTGGCATTTAATGTAGGCCTTGCCAAACAGTTCCATTACATCAAAAGCACTCAGAGCACGTTCATTGAGTCACAACCATTGCCTGATTTCCTCACTGCAGTAAACTTTTAGAGGACCCATGAAGGTTTTATCTAGAGGCTGTAATTTATGCGAGCAATGAAGAGGCAGTGACGCAATGGTAACGAAATTGGCTTTTGCCATATCAATAACCTCAATGTTCTGTTTGTGGCTAAAGTAATAGCAACAACACTGGTTTTTCCTCGCTAGGATTTGTAAACTCGACGAAGTGTCTAAACCACTGAGTGACGGAGTTTATTTGGATCCATCCTGATGGGTGAACTGCAAATTTTGTTCCAGGTGGAGCCTCTTTTTTCAACTGCTCACTCATGTTTTTCCTTGGAAAAATCATTAAAGGGGGAACAAATGAGCCACTAGCACTCATACAGGCAACAACAGTTATTAGAGCACCACGTTGTCCCGATGTCAGGGCAGCTACCTGTTTTTTGCCTTTAAGGCCAATTACCTTTGCTACTTTAGATTGAACCACAGTAATGCCGCATTCATCGACGTTGTATATTCGGTCTGGTGCGAATTTTCCTTTGTCGTAGACATTTTCCAGAAGGTTATAAAATGTAACTGTGTTTTCTTTGCTATACCCTAGGGCCCTGCTGTACGACGCTCCAGTAGGTTTCCTTTCTGACAGCTTTGCTTTGTGGCGTTTAAGAAAAAGGCTAACCCACTTTTTACCTGCAATATCATCTTTGAAAGGATGTTCTATGTTATTTTTTTCTGTCACTTGTACGGTCATCCTTCTCAAGTTATTCCAAGTAAGGCCAAAAAAGAAGCTTCCATAGCAAGGCAGTACTGGACTAATTCTGTTTCAAGATCTTTTCCCAAAACTGTAGGCCTGCCTCTGTTTGTTTTAGCTGCTTCCTAAGGTGTACCGTATTTCATGTTTGATAACCGCATAAGAGTTGTTTTTGGTACATTAAATCGCTTAGAGGCCTTCTTCCAACCCATTTTCTTTCTTCTAACTGCGTCAATAGCTTTAGCCATTATCGATGGACTCCACTTCCTATGGTCAATCTTCCACATTATCCTCTTGAAATCTGAAACAGAATTCAAAGAGAATAATAGTGTGCAGAGACATATACAGCAGGTTTTTAAAAATGACAAATAAGGGGTCCACTTTAGGAAACTTACGTGGTTCCATTTGCGCGACTATAGCGTAAATATTGTTTACATAATAACTTTTTAATGAAACAGTCAAATACGATGGCTTCACGATACATATTATCTACATTCCTTATTATTCAAGAATATATATATATATATATATATATATATATATATATATATAAATTAATAAGATGAAATAATAACTTAGACTTTTTAAGTAAAGCCCAAATGATCATTTCAAATCGAGCTAGCAATTGAAAGAAGGAAAATATAAGGCCTTGGACAGGATTTGAACCTGCATCTCAGTTTTGCCGGAACTGTGCGTTATCCAATTACGCTACCGAGGCCGATGGCTATAATTGGAAAATTTACAATTGAGCGGTGCTTCCTGTCTATATCTGACATAAGTCAAAAACTTGACAATTTCAGATATGATTGACAAAAATGCTAAACGTAATTGAAAGTTAGGTTTATATATGGTACTGTACACGATTTAGATTTGTAAATTTTCCAATTATAGCCATCGGCCTCGGTAGCGTAATTGGATAACGCACAGTTCCGGCAAAACTGAGATGCAGGTTCAAATCCTGTCCAAGGCCTTATATTTTCCTTCTTTCAATTGCTAGCTCGATTTGAAATGATCATTTGGGCTTTACTTAAAAAGTCTAAGTTATTATTTCATCTTATTAATTTCAATACGTAAGTATTTATCAACTTACCTTGTGTAAAAAACTAATTATAATATATATATATATATATATATATATATATATATATATATATATACATATATATTGCTGTGATATACTCCTTTGAATGCGGGAACTGGGTCCTTTCAACAAAAAAATTCTAGTCCCACCGATTGGGCGTCATAAGCTGCTGTGATCCTCTTTTCGCCTCGGCTGCTCACCTAATTTTATAAACCTCCTCATTCACAAAACAAAATTAAACAACACATTCCTACCACAAACATCAACGTTAACTCTATTTACATCAATATTCAGAATACATTAAATTTTCAAATTAAATTTCAGCATAAAATTCAGTTTTAAAAAGGATTTCAAGATCAATTTTATTATCACTTTAACGTGCATCCAGAATTAAAGTCCTTGTTGGATGCCTACTAATTAATATAACAATATAAGCAGACCGGAGTCTGAGTATAAAGGGAGCATCTGCCACCCCTTTACGTTAATTAACCAGGTTCGTCTAATTGAGCTCAAAGACATACCCAAAGTTTCATCATAATTCAGAACATCAATACTAAATACCCTTTCTACTTAAACAAGCAAATTTCATCTTAAAATTAAAATTTTATGGTTAGTACAATTTCACTAATGTCCATTTAAAGTAAATCAATTATAAAGTTATTCAACACACACAAAATGTCAAACAAAATAGTATAATTTACCTGAAGGTTACTGTCCTCGTAGCTTCAATGTACATCGTCCCTTTAGTTAATCACACCATTCCAACAGGATTATATTTACGGCTTCTAATTCTCAACGCTTTTAAAATTTTCTCCATCACCATTTATTTAAAGTTGTTTCTGGGCTTTTCCGGAACTCATCTGTGTATATCTGACCCTGGTTTTGTGGATCCAGACACGTATTTGAACCATTTAATTATTAACACCCCCGAAAAATAACAAAGAAATTCATACTTCTTTCACCAATATACGCCAAAACTGCCTACTTTTGTGTATACATTTGTCGTTGTAAATTTTGCTAATTGGTACAGTGATACTAAATTTTATTACCTTGTATCTAAGTGCACTGAAGTACATTCATGTTAGCACGTAAATAACAAACTATTTTGAATCACTAAAATATACGAGCAAAATTTTAAATTATTTTATCAAACTAAAATGCACTGTTTAACATCTTGAATCAAGTCGCGGATGTAAGAGCTTTTAACGCATCGAATAGTCAAAAGTCTAAAAGACCGAAATTCATATTACCACCGGTATATATAGCGAATAGCCGGCACGTCGCTTTTGTCCTCAAAACAGACAATTCTTAAGAATTTCTCATTCTATGTTCCCAGTCCGTCGCTCGCGCGTCGGTTTTACGAATTTTCACTCGCCCCATTTAAATCTCAGAAATTCTCACACGGCACGAAAACATGTCCGAGAAAAACTAATTAATTTTGTACAGAAATTGTTGTTTCTACCTCTGATATTTGCATCCTATTTTCAACCAATTGTGACCCTCGTGACGTTGCTTAAATCACGCCTTTTACTATATGTGTCTTTGCTTGACGCATTTTCTCTTTCCTTTTCTAACCTGTTCGTATTGGTGCAAATTGATATTCTTTATTATCGATTATATTTTAGTCCATGTGGACTATCTGGGTTTAATAACCCCGTATCGCACCTTCTCGTGAATATTAAGCCCCGGTTTTTCCAAGATTCTTTGAAACCCTTTGTTATCTACACAATTTTCGCCGTACGTGATATTTAAACTACGCAGGTGTTCAAAATAATATTAATTCTCAGAGCTTTTTAAATAAACCCTGTTTTGTATTTCGTGCTAAAGCATCTGACCGTTTCCAATATCCTTAGAATCGACATGTTTATCTAAACAAATTAAACTGAAATTGCCTTTTAAAATACGCAGGTGTGTTCAAACATCCTACTTCTAACTAACACTTCTAGGATTTGCATTTCATTGGGTTTTTACAAGTTTCTATAGATATTATCTGTACGTTTTGTTCAATACCGGTTACTTGAAATAGAGTTAATTAAGATAAATTTTGCACGTAATTTCCATTTGTTTAGGAATAATTACATTACACGCAGAGCTTTCTTAATACTGCTTCTTTTGATATAAAGCGTCTTGTACATGATTTAAATCTCTTATGTTTAATGAAACTAATAAATTTTTATGCTTCACGGTTTTAATAACGCGAATTATCTAATAATATTCATTATACACGGTGATTAAAATTATTTGATATGATTATTTAATTTTCTACCCTGGTCTAAATATGAGTATTTTCCCCCTATTTGAATACAAATAATCCCACTTATTTGAATGCAAATATAAAGCATTTAGACAAAAAAATTACAAAAAAATTGCCTATCTCTCTCTACCCTTATCTATCTACCTTACCTACTTTGTCTCCAATCCAAAAAAAAATATTTACACCTACCTATATCCCTATCCTATTCCTAACTCTCACCTAATTTTATAAACTGAAATTATCCCTAACTTCATCCTACTTATCCATCTAATCCTATATACATCCTATATACTTATCCTATTCCTAACTTTTAACTAATCTTCCCTATACTTTACTTCCCCCTACCTAATCCTATATGCCTATCCTACTCTTACTCTATTCCTAACTCTCCACTAATCTTCTATGAAATATCTACACTTAACCTATCTTATTTTCTTTCTACATTTACTCTTTATTCTCATCCTAAACCTATTCCTAATTATCTCCCATATTTATCCTATACCTAGCTTTATTTTCTATAACTATACTAAAATTCACCTATCTCTATTCTTTGTTCATCCAGTTATTTAAATCTAACTCTCTTCTTGACCCTCCAAGTCTTTCGTCTAACTATCCTAATACTCTTCATCCCTATCTCTCCCCCTTCTATATCTATACTTAACATCCCTGTTATCTCACATACAATAAACTTATCATCCCTATTATCCTTACTCTTAAATTTTACTTCTTCTTCAGTCCCTACACTTGCCTGTTTCTCATTTATTATTGTTTCCCTTTCTGCCGACAAACCAAACGATACTACTTTACAATTATCGATTTTTCCCTCTATGGAAAATCCTATGTACCTTCTAGAATTCTTGTGTAATGGAATCCGCCAGAATGAATTCCTTAAATCTACTTTATTAAAAACAAACTTGCCACTTAACCTCGTCAAAAATATTTCTGCCTTCACCTGCTCCCGATATGCTGCTGTTACTTCTACCACCACTAATTCTGCATGTTTTTGTACTAAAGCTTGAACCTCTACTCTCCTATCCTCTGGACATCTTATTGTGTTGATCTGTTTACCTTCATCATCCTCTACCTCTACTACATTAATACTAAACCCCGTGTCATCCTCTGTGACTTCATAACTGCCCTTCCATGGCACTACCCTATCATTAATCCTTATTACCTTCCTTTCCATATCTATCAAAACCCCTAACTTCATCATACAGTCAACACCTAAAATGCTCTGAAACTTCAGTCCAGGTACAATTACAAACTCCTGTTCACAGCTTAAACCTCCTATATCTATCCTAAGCACCACAACACTATTTACTACAGCAAACTTCTTTTTATTTGGAGCTACTAGATGGCTACGCTTTATAGGCATAATTCTATCACAAACCTTATCCCTAATTTTGCTGACGAATTCCTCCGATATTAAACTCGCCTCTGCCCCTGTATCAAGTAATACTTCTACATTATTCTCAAAAATTTCTAAATTAATAATTGGCAAACATACTTTTTCCTTAGTTTCTGGTTCTACTTCCTCCTCAATTTTGAAAAATTCACGTGGATGTTCATATACATTTACACTGAAATCTAGTGGTCTGTCGCGTTCTAAAAATCCTGTCCAGGTCTGTTTTCCCTACTCGGTCCTGGTCTAGCCGTCACCTCAGCGTATGTCCTAGGCGTTTCCACTCGTTCCGTGTCTGTGTTAGCAGTCCCCCTCATGTCCGGTGAACTATTCATTCTGGTAGGTCCCGGTCTCTGTGCAGGTCCCCTTCCTAAACTATTACTCCTAACGTATGGTCGTCTCTGTTCCCAATTCTGTCGCTGGTATCCGTAATTATTCCCCCTTCTAGCATAGTTGTCCCGTCTATTGTCAAACCTAACTGTGTTGATCTGTCTTTCCCTATTATCCCGAGGTCGTCCACTACTTACGTCGTCGTACCTCTGCAGGTATTCCAAAAACATTTCTCTGTCCACTATGTTCTGTAGTGCTACGTGTTGTCTTATTTCTGCCTCGAAGTGTCGTGATAAATACTTAATAATTTGTCGGTCCGTCAGTGGTGGGTTCAGTTGCTTTGCTATGCTATACTTGCGTATAGCATATTGCTCTACTTCCTGAAAATTCTCCTTAAATTTCCTGTGATTAAGTCGTCTCGTACCTGATCTTGTCTGTGGTCACTCCAGTAGTGCTTTAGAAATTTGTTTTCAAAGTCCTGATACGTGTCTATGTCCTGTCCTACTAAATTGTACCACGCTTCCGCGTTGTCCTTTAATAAAGCCTTTATCGTATTTAGTTTAGTCTGTTCGTCAAATAAATTTCCCACTAGATTTCTTACACTATTAATAAAAATTTGTGGATTTACCCTGTTATCGCCATAAAACTTCATGTGTTGGTCCAATGATACTCCACCTGTAGAAAATCTGGGACCATCCCCCGTTAAATTTGACATGTTGTATTTGATACTACTAACTTCGCGTTCTACCCTGCCTAACTGATCCCTACATGAGTCTGTCACTTCAGTCATTTTATATTAATCTCTTCTTCACAAAAATGCGTACTTCGGACCTTAAATGTCCCATTTCCTGTCGAAGACCTGTAATATCACGCTCATTTTATCAACCCGATTTTCTACTTCCCCCATCTTTACGGTAAGACTATTTTTAAATTCTGAAACTTCTTTATTCGTCTTATCTATTTTCTCACTTAGGGTTTCCTAACTCCTGTTAATGTCTCATTCATTCGGTCAACTTTCCTATTCGATTCAGCACTCATTTATCTAAACTCCTCAAACTTCCTATTAGCTTCTTCCTACTCGATCTCATTTCCTCTAGCATTCTCATCATAATCTCGTTTCCTTGATCCCTGATTCCGTCCTCGACTGATCTCTACTGCCTCCAGCTTCTTCCATTTTCGAATTTTTTTCACACAATGCACTATCGTCACTTCCAATTTCCACTCCTTGACTCCTTAACCACTCCTTTCTCTGCATACGTTCAAATCACTCTCACACACTCTAAAATACTCTTAAATTTATCCACAAACAGAAACTCTCTCTCAGATCGCCAGTTTCCTGGAATAAAATAACAAAATTTTATTTGGAACTCGAGCCCTCACGTTGTGGTCGCCATAAACTGCTGTGATATACTCCTTTGAATGCGGGAACTGGGTCCTTTCAACAAAAAAATTCTAGTCCCACCGATTGGACGTCATAAGCTGCTGTGATCCTCTTTTCGCCTCGGCTGCTCACCTAATTTTATAAACCTCCTCATTCACAAAAAAAAATTAAACAACACATTCCTACCACAAACATCAACGTTAACTCTATTTACATCAATATTCAGAATACATTAAATTTTCAAATTAAATTTCAGCATAAAATTCAGTTTTAAAAAGGATTTCAAGATCAATTTTATTATCACTTTAACGTGCATCCAGAATTAAAGTCCTTGTTGGATGCCTACTAATTAATATAACAATATAAGCAGACCGGAGTCTGAGTATAAAGGAGCATCTACCACCCCTTTACGTTAATTAACCAGGTTCGTCTAATTGAGCTCAAAGACATACCCAAAGTTTCATCATAATTCAGAACATCAATACTAAATACCCCTTTCTACTTAAACAAGCAAATTTCATCTTAAAATTAAAATTTTATGGTTAGTACAATTTCACTAATGTCCATTTAAAGTAAATCAATTATAAAGTTATTCAACACACACAAAATGTCAAACAAAATAGTATAATTTACCTGAAGGTTACTGTCCTCGTAGCTTCAATGTACATCGTCCCTTTAGTTAATCACACCATTCCAACAGGATTATATTTACGGCTTCTAATTCTCAACGCTTTTAAAATTTTCTCCATCACCATTTATTTAAAGCTGTTTCTGGGCTTTTCCGGAACTCATCTGTGTATATCTGACCCTGGTTTTGTGGATCCAGACACGTATTTGAACCATTTAATTATTAACACCCCGAAAATAACAAAGAAATTCATACTTCTTTCACCAATATACGCCAAAACTGCCTACTTTTGTGTATACATTTGTCGTTGTAAATTTTGCTAATTGGTACAGTGATACTAAATTTTATTACCTTGTATCTAAGTGCACTGAAGTACATTCATGTTAGCACGTAAATAACAAACTATTTTGAATCACTAAAATATACGAGCAAAATTTTAAATTATTTTATCAAACTAAAATGCACTGTTTAACATCTTGAATCAAGTCGCGGATGTAAGAGCTTTTAACGCATCGAATAGTCAAAAGTCTAAAGACCGAAATTCATATTACCACCGGTATATATAGCGAATAGCCGGCACGTCGCTTTTGTCCTCAAAACAGACAATTCTTAAGAATTTCTCATTCTATGTTCCCAGTCCGTCGCTCGCGCGTCGGTTTTTACGAATTTTCACTCGCCCCATTTAAATCTCAGAAATTCTCACACGGCACGCAAACATGTCCGAGAAAAACTAATTAATTTTGTACAGAAATTGTTGTTTCTACCTCTGATATTTGCATCCTATTTTCAACCAATTGTGACCCTCGTGACGGTGCTTAAATCACGCCTTTTACTATATGTGTCTTTGCTTGACGCATTTTCTCTTTCCTTTTCTAACCTGTTCGTATTGGTGCAAATTGATATTCTTTATTATCGATTATATTTTAGTCCATGTGGACTATCTGGGTTTAATAACCCCGTATCGCACCTTCTCGTGAATATTAAGCCCCGGTTTCTCCAAGATTCTTTGAAACCCTTTGTTATCTACACAATTTTCGCCGTACGTGATATTTAAACTACGCAGGTGTTCAAAATAATATTAATTCTCAGAGCTTTTTAAATAAACCCTGTTTTGTATTTCGTGCTAAAGCATCTGACCGTTTCCAATATCTTTAGAATCGACATGTTTATCTAAACAAATTAAACTGAAATTGCCTTTTAAAATACGCAGGTGTGTTCAAACATCCTACTTCTAACTAACACTTCTAGGATTTGCATTTCATTGGGTTTTTACAAGTTTCTATAGATATTATCTGTACGTTTTGTTCAATACCGGTTACTTGAAATAGAGTTAATTAAGATAAATTTTGCACGTAATTTCCATTTGTTTAGGAATAATTACATTACACGCAGAGCTTTTTTAATACTGCTTCTTTTGATATAAAGCGTCTTGTACATGATTTAAATCTCTTATGTTTAATGAAACTAATAAATTTTTATGCTTCACGGTTTTAATAACGCGTATTATCTAATAATATTCATTATACACGGTGATTAAAATTATTTGATATGATTATTTAATTTTCTACCCTGGTCTAAATATGAGTAATATATATGTTAAAAACCTTACCTGCCAAAATATAGGAGGAATGTCAAATAACGTATTACACTGAAGAATGTTTATCTAACAACAAAACACTTAATGGTGAACTGACAGCCAGCGCGTGAAGCAGGTGACGTGAGCGCTCCACTTTGTAGCGGTAGAAGTCTAAACTAATAGTTACAATTGATTCCGAAAGAGTTCAGCACCGTGCAGAGCCAGAAGACCAGTGGTCCACTTTAGGGGGAGGGGTCCGGTTTTGGGCACTTTCCTCTAATAATAATAAAAAACCTATATAAAATAATAAAAAAAACTCTATATAAAATATTTAAAAAAAAAATTATAGTATTTATACAAGTCCATATGCACGAAACCCCCGCACCACTAAAACAATCACTACAATCACTATCTAACCTTATACGCGCGGAAATCGGGGAGGTATAAAAAACTTAAAACTTAATCCGGGCAAATAAATAAATAAGAAAATATAAATTAAAAACCTTCCTTAAATTAAATCAATGAAATAAACAAAGGAATAAAATAATAAAATATAGTAGAGTGAAACCGCACATTCCTCCAGGACTTGAAAGTGAAGTGATAGTGATTATGAACCCCCAGGACGATTAGTGCATACCCATCGGAACTTTAGGAGTTCATATCCATTTCCCCCTAGCAGTAAGTTTAAATGTATGCAGAAGACCAGATCTTCGGATGCTGGAGAAATATATTAACGAGGTAAGAACAAAATTGTGGCGGTTGTACTCGTATAAGTATTGATGTATGATAATTAGTAGATTTGAAATAATTTAACGAGCACGTTTTGTGCGTAATGGCGCTAGCCGTTATAATGCCTATGCGAGTTCACCTGATAATTTGTGTTATGCTTTTTACAATTTAATGCACTGTTCAACGCTTAATGTCTATAGATGTAGATTTATATATTTACATAAATATTTATATTTATTTTCATATTTATATTTTTGCTTGCTTTTATTGTTTGTGGCTTGATATTATTTGTTTGTCGTTCTGCCGCCATTTTTGGTGGCAGCTTATATGTAGGAAGGAAGATTGTTTGAGAAGATTGTAATTACAATATAGATCATTTAGGAAATGATAGGAAAAGCTAAAGACGGGCTTAGGCTAACAAATTACTTAGTCCAGGGAAGACAAATTTGTAAATTTATAGAGCAGGTAAAATAGTTGGATCACTATTAATATATTTGGCGTATTCTTAGAAAATCTGAATTTATTTTAAAATTAGCTAGCTAGATTTGGATAGTTTTAAGTCGACCCTTCGGGTCGCATCGGTAACAAAGCTGGCAGCTGCTATCCGGCATTGCGGATCCCTCCCCATTCATTTTGTTTGTGTCTTGTTGATCGGGCACACTCCAAAGTCAACGCTAGGGATACCATCAATCAAACCCTATTTTTAGTTTTTGTTTCAGTTGTTAGATTTTTATTTAGGATGTGTTAATTTTGAAATTAGAATAATTAGGAAGACGTTTATATTTTTCGCGTTTAAACCCAATGTAGTACCTTCGGGTGGAGCATTGGGGCGTGGCCGCAACCATAGCGGCCCTTAATTAAATATAATGTCCCAAGACAAAACACAGTATGTGTTAAATGAAAAGTTTCGAGTTATTTAGCTTTAAACTTTTTTATTCAGTCTTACAGAAGTCTTTTAATAGTTTAACTTTTATATCGTGTTCTAAATGTAAAAATGCTTGGTTTTATGCATTTCAAAAGAACCAGGAGATAAATCCCTTGTATACTTATGCTAGACTGAAAACATTGTTTTGCTTACGAGCTTTAATACAAAGTTATTTAATCAATACCACGCAAAACAGAGTAAGTTCAAATTAATAAGTAATTTTACCATTAAAAACACAGTATCTTCACAATAAACTAATATTACCGCTCAAAACACAGTAACTATACTTATTAGGTATATATAATAAAAGGTAAGTATAAAAACACTGCTTTAAAATAAAAATGAACAAAACACAAAAATTAAAATTTAGGAGTTTATTCGTTATCAAACTCGTGTATCGAATCTTTAGTAAAGTCGTTCCCCGGCAAATTTAACCAAAATTGCTGGCGATTAGTTGGCATCAATGGTACGAGTTTCGTTACAATTGCATCTTTTTTTTCGTCTTGGAATACCTCTAGGTGTGCCAATAGTTTCTGCCTTTTTCGAAATATCAAATTTCTTTTGAAGAAAATCTATTTTTTATATTGAACTTGGTCAAAGTTGCTTTTATATGTTAGTTTTCTAGAATTACGTTCGAAGCTAACTTCTACAACATCGCTAAGAAGAAAACTGAATAAGGGCTCGTCTTGCTTTTAGTTTGGCGTTTCCTTTTTTCCCATTTTCTAAACACCTGCACATCAACTACTTCCAGATGTTTTTGGCATTTTCTAATACTATTTTTGAGATCCTCATAATAGTAGACATTTCCAATTTTTGATAAGTATTTTTCTACGTTCCCATGAACAAAATCTGCAGTCATGTGGGTATGTCCCTTAGTTAAGTATTTGATAATTATACTATTCGGATTTCCATAAGTATCATTAACAATAGTAATGGCAGCAGTAAACAAAAATCAATTTTTATTTTGGGTAGCTCAGTTGTCTGCCCAAAAAATAAAGTCAATGACATTTAAAATGTAGTCGACAATGCTTTGTGCACTCCCGTTGGTGGTTGCTTCATGCCGCATGCTACAGTAAGTTGTATAGGCCGATTATTTTAAACCAGCGAATGTTTCATTAAAATACACTAACCGACTTGTGAAATAACAATCTTCTATCCCGGGCATTGCAGGTAATAAAATGACTTTCTGAAGATTCATGGAATACACTCGTAACCCGAGAGACTCTGGAAGACCTCTATCTTTAGCATATTCTTTTGATGCGTTTTTAGCACGTTCTCTATGAAACGCAAACTTTTCTTCCAGTTCAGTATTATCATCTGTAGCATCCTGCGTCTGGCGTTGACTGCCTATATCTTAAGCAGAATAGGTTATCTCTGCATAATTTTCGCCATCTACTACCTTAAAAGTGAGCATGTAAAATTGCTGATTGATCCAAAAATTATCTTTTCTAACAAGGATCGGCATTGCATTTTTGACTGTGGTGTAAAACTGAAAGTGGAGACCCGAAACCGGAAGTAAGGGTTGAATAAGATGCTGAATCGGCATAACATATTTGACCTTCTTGAAACACCGGGAGTAGTTATCTGGTGGTGGTGAATCTAGAACGAAGGAATGCGCACTAATACTATGCATGGTTGTTCACGAAGCAAGAGTGTGCCAAGACAGGTAGGTATCAAAGTAAATTGTAAACAAAGTCTGAAGGTTTTACAATATCAATTATACATTAATATTCAAGAAAAGGCTGCACCAAATCTGCATACCCTTTACAGGGCATAGTGTGATGGATATGTACATATGTATAAAAGGTTACTGAACTAGAATCAAATATGGGGGATAACATTAAAAATTACAAAGTCACGGACGCTTAACATAGATGCGGTCCATAATCAGCGGCAATAACCCGGGTTAACAACCGTAGAGCAAGTGCGGTTGAAATCGTTATGAAGTCATTTGCTCCCGAAGGCGCCTGACACCTCCGATTCTTCTACTTCAAAATACAACTAATATACTTGAAACTACACAGAAATGTGTTTGTTATATACGTTAATTTATTTGCACAATTAATTTTTTAATTGTTCGCTTTACTATTCTAAACATTGCAAGCTTATAGTGGAGACATCATATCCATTTTATGCATTATTTTTATATAAAAAGGTTAAAATGCTAATATCTCTGTCTTACTGCTGTCATTACAGTACACACTGACCATGATCCTTTAAGCACCTGGAAAAGTTAGTAGAGCTATTTTATTATCAAACTCATTAAAAATTACCGTTAGTAATGATCGAGAATTAACTTCAAAAAGTCCTGCCGCCGAAAAGATGATAGCGCTGTTAGAACGTTGCAGTACCAATATAATTGGTATTCTTAGTTTGTGAAAGTATCTTAGGTACCAGTTGGATTCATATAACGCAAAAGCCACCAGCGTTGCCTACAAAATAATGTCTTAAGAAGTGTTATGTGAACTCATATACAATTTACTTCACTAGTAACATAGTCAGCTGGAATGGAATAAAATGCAAGTTGTATAATACAAGCGCAAAATATAACTCCATGATTTATTGCAACTTCGATACTGAAACTAATGAAAATTTCCTTAAAGCAATGCATTTTGAAAAATTGAATTTACCCTTGAAATGATGCATACATCTGCGAACAAATTATTGGAGCGATGCTGCAATACTCAATCATGATAATAGCCGAATAAAAGTTTTGTAAAGCTTTAAAAAATCTTTGCAAAGTCTTATTAAAATATACTTCTCAAACAGATGTACTTACCTGAGGATAAAGTCGTGCTGCTGTACGTATAATCGCATTTCTGTGTAATACTCATCAGGAGCTTCACTCGATAATTTAACCACATCAAGTTCTCTGAATTTTTCTTTTAGAATTCTACATTGTATAATAAGTTCTACACAACACGATAGAAAAATTCCATCAATTGATATTAGAGAAAACGTGAACACAGCAAGCGCACAAACTTGCGAGTAGAACACCATAAGGTATAAAAATTCATATCCTTTCAAAGTCCATACTCCCATTGGTAAACTGTCTTCTAGAAATGCAAACAGTGTAAACACTATAATACACAAACATCCAGAAATATAGAACGAAGCTTGTAACGCTAGATTATAATATATAAGCCTGTCCAGTTTTCTTTTTTGCTGGGTAGAGCATATATTGGCACTCCAGCAGTCGTTGGTGAATTGTATCAGATCAAGAAACTTCTTTTGGCCAAAGAAGATTACGGCAACTTTTCCAAAATACTGAAACAATGTAGTGTCTTAATTGCAAATAACAAATAACGTTTCGTATCTAGTTAGTTAGTTGGTACGTCAAGATGCAACACAAGTCTAAACTTTCAGTTGAAGAAATACTGCCGATAATACTGAATGGGACATTAAATTGTACAAATACTAATTAATTTATTTTATTTACGTTGAATGCTGTCAATCAAATGAACGGACCTGAAAGTAAAGGATGATTCAGTCAAGAACGACTCGCTCGAATTACTGTAACAGAAGAGAAAACGGAAGAAAAAGAAAGTCACGCTAACATAACACACTCGAAGATTGCGGGGGTCAATCAAAACGAAAACGACGAACCTACACCCCGACAATAAAGTATAGAAATGCAAAATAAATAAAGAAAGAAACAATAATTAAGATATAAGTAACATACAAATAAAAAAAATATTATATTTTTCCACATACACATATCTACGATGGCGTTACCTAATTTATTTACTAACAGTTCAGTACAGGTGGCAAACTCGTCTCACAGAAATCGGTTGAATAATGGCACATAACCAAATATCTACACAATTATTATATCGGAGGGATACCGTCAGCTCAGTTATCCGTCCTTGTAAATCAACAGTGTCTAAAGCATACCCTCATGCAACAATACTAATACTTACATAATATCAGTAAACCAATCATAACCTAAGCTAGCAAAGCAATCGTCTGCTACAAATTGGTACTACGTACTCTTTACATTACATAATACAAATAAATAAACCGTAACGTAAGCTAGCAAAGCGGGTTTTTTTATAAAATTGGTACTCTTCTAATATTTGCTCCAAGCATGTTGTTCAGAATCTAGGCGACTCAACCGTCATAGCACGGTAGCCAACCAAATATGTTGAAACAAGATATGGAATTTCTAGGTTAAGGGCAGAAAAGAATAGTTCAGACGATTATACGAGAATATATTGTAAGTGCCGCTACACTTGCGGCCACGTCCCCAATATTCCACCCGAGGGCAGTACATTGCATTTAAACACCAACATTTTACGTGTTTCGAATTAATTGAACTCCAAAATTATTAAACGTGAATAAAATTCAAAAACTAAAACTAAGAATAGATTTAAATAATGGTACCAATAGCGTCGACTTTGGAGTGTGTCTGATTAACAAGACACTAGCAAAAAGTAAAACGGGAGAAATTCTTAATACTGAATAACAGCCGTCAGCTCTGCTTTGCGGTGCAATTTGAAGGGTCGGCTTAACATTATCCATATCTAGCTACACTGATATTTTTTTATGGATTCGAATTCCTAAACACACGCCAATTTACTAAAAACGAATCCAGCTGTTTGTTCCTACTCTATAAATTTTTCAGTATCGTCCTACCTTGTCTTAAGTATTTTATTTTAACTTCAGTCTAAAATATGACGTAGAAGTTATTTAAAATTAAATTGCTTTATTAGTAAGTATTCTGTAGACAACAAGTTTGGTATTCCCTTAGTAAAGGTTTAAAGTGTTTTTATTAAGTTTTTGTTTATAGTAGCGTGTCTTTGGAAACCTTCGGTTTGCATTCTATAGGGTACATAAAGCAGGTACGCAAGAGTATACCTTTTAGTTATAAGTTAGTTCGCTTACAAGTTTAACCAAAGTCTTATAGTGCGGATTTTGTTTTGTACTAAAATGGTACCTGCAAACGTTTTTAAATGCGACTCTTGCGGTGCTTCCTATACCTGGAAAAATGCTCTCAAGCGGCACCAGAACAAATGTTGTGGTGTAACATCGTCCACGGTTAAGCTTATACATCCGTCCGCAGCAAAGTACTTAAACTGTGGGTCTTGCTGTATTGCTTTTACGAGAATGGACAGCTTACAGCGACACAAGGAAAAACAGCATGGTATGTCATTAAGCAGTAAACGTTCAGCTCCGCCAGCTGTTAAAAGGTCTTGTACGAAACAACCACGAATTATGTGTAAAGTATACGATTTCGAAATGGAAAAACTACGTATGCCGCACACTTAAGGAGCAACAAACATAAAAATGCATCAGTTACCGCTACTAGCCACGATGGTGTAGAAATGGTTAACACAGCGTTTAACAACCGTATGGCTAGCTATCGCATAAAGAACGCCAGTGTCGACGATGGAGTGTCCGAGTTTCTTTGGAAGCAGAAAGAGCGATTTATTCGATTAATTAATGAAAAAAGAATACAACATACAGCAATAAAAGTCTATTGCGAACCCTACGGCGTTTACACCAAAATGGGGGAAGAGACTATCGATGTGAAATCCTTTAACACAAAAATGTAGTTATAACGTCTTCTAGTAATCTGGAAAATATGTACGAGGTCTTAAGCGAAACCATGCGAACAAAATCAGAGGAATTTGAAACATGTGGGTCCGGTTGGTCTTTGGAAAAGGTGCTCTATTTAGAAATAAATATTAATAAGTATAAGCCGATATGAGAAGTTCCAGGTTAAGAATAAAAAATTGTGAATATGTATTTAGAAATGTGGTTTACAAAATGTAAACTGTATTAGTAAAAATTGTCTGTAATAAAAAGTTTTAAGAATGGTTTTTAGATTCTCTTTTAGGTATAAGCTGCAGAAAATTTATAATTTAGAGGGTGTGTGTAAAATAGTAAGGGGTGGTCCTATTTTAAATCTGTTTACAGATTCCGATTCTGCATAAAATTCTAGACTAACAAGATGCACCACATGGTTAAAAAATTTATATGGACGGTCATAAAATCGCTGCATGCAGAAAATCTTAAAATGAGGGTAGCTCCCTTGAGGGTGATGCAATCTAAGAAATTCGTAGAGATTCGGGTAGCTGAGAAAAATCTAATATTAATTAATACCAAACAAGATAGGTTTATCTCGAAAGATGTAATGAGTAGTCAAAGAAAACTATTTGGTTCAGATTTGGGAGCAAAGAGCGAAATTTAGAGGCTCGGAGTTTTTAAAGGGGTATAACTTTGCAGGGGATAGTCCTATTGCAAATCTGTTTGCAGATTCGAATTCTACGTAAAATTCTAGACTAGCAAGATGTGTCACATAGCTAAAAATTTATAAGGAGGGGCAGAAATCGATCTTGGTAAAAAATCTTAAAATGAGGGTAGCTCCCTGGGAGGTGATGCAATCTAAAAAATTCTTAGGGATTCGGGTAGCTGAGAAAATTCTAATGTTAATTAATACCAAACAAGATAGGTTTATCTCGAAAGATGCATTGGTTAGACGAAGAAAACTATTTTGGTTCAGAATGTTAGCGGTAAAAAATCTTAAAATGAGGGTAGCTCCCTGGGGGGTACTGCAATCTAAAAAATTCTTAGAGATTTGGGTAGCTGAGAAAAATCTAATATTAATTGATACCAAACAATGTACATTTATCTCGTGGGTGGAAGTGTGGAGAAAGATTTATCTCGCGGGTGGAAAGAATGCGGGTGTGACGTAATCAAAAAGGGTTGAGGGGTGTCCGAGCAAGGCGGAGCGCAAGGCGGGAGCCCCCTAGGAGTCCCTCCTTCTCATTTCCTCCTTATGGGAATTTACATGTAAATTTGGGAGGAAATGAGGGATTCCGGAGGAAAAGAGGTTCCATAAGCCCCATAAATACCCTACTGCTCTTTCTTAATGAGCAACCTCAGTGCCGATCAATCCGATGTAAGGAACTCCTCTGTTGCGGCCTCTTTGGCCAGCTTACCTGCTCTGTCGTTTCCTCGATTACCGTCATGCGGCGCAATCAAACTTTAATTTCCGAAACCCAAGTGCCGTGTGCGCTATCCTCCAAACGTCCCTTTGAAGATCTGTCGCAGTGTTCATATTTGCCAGAGAAGTAAAATCTGATTTACTATCACTTGTGATAAAGTATCCACTTATGCCAGAGTGGTTGATGACGTACTCTATAACTTCCCTTATAGCCTTCAACAACTTGCAGCGAAAGATTGCCTCCAATCCGCAAGTTCAACTTGGAATCGGAACATTTTCCTCCCCTCCTTATACAGAACGAACGTCGTTCCTGACTGTCTGTCGTCCATTCGCAAGTCATCCGTATAAACCCTGATCCCCGTCGCCTTTTCGAGCCCTTTGACATCAGCCGGATGCTCTAGCTCAGAAATATGAGTGGCCGATCTCTAATCTCCCTGGCGACAGATTCGATTGGAGGAATCATACTAATCACCAAGACCGCTTCCGTGGAAGTGGTACTATACGCCCTCGCCGCCTTGATCAAGGTTATTCGTTGAACGCTTATTTGGCAAACTTCTCTGATTTACATCCCTTCCCCTACCAGATGCCGAATACAGCATCGTCGGTTTTACTGCTCCAGTGTAGACTGTCTTCAATGACTCACCTCTGAATCCCCAGTTTATTTTTGTTGACGTCATCGTTCCATTAGATACTTCGCTACTCTTACTTTTAACGTATTGAACGTGAGCTTTCCAATTCAATTTATCGTCTAGCTTAACGCCGTGATATGTAATGGCTTTCTTGAACGGGATCTCCTCTTCTCCTAGCTTTAAATTAAGGGAATGTTGTACCGGCTTTGTTTCAAAATAGACCGCCTCCGACTTTGTCGTGTTGAATTTCAAGTTGACCTGCTGCGACCATTCGTTCAACTTGGTAAACGTCTCGTTCGGTTTTGTTCACATCTCCATCAACAATCGCAATTTGATAATCAAAGTCGTATCAGCTGCAAACCCTACAATAGTGCATCTTTTGAGCAATTTGATCTTAAAGATTATCCCATGCAGCAGCTTTCTGAACGTGGGACCACAGCATGATTCCGAGCAGCATCCCATTTCCATTCTTCGCGATTTAATTTCCCCGGAATTTTGACCTGTGGCAATCGCCCCGAGAAATAGCTCTTGACTAAAGACACCAGGTTTCGCGGACAATCCCTTCGCTTAATTTCTCAAATAATAGATGACCACCAGGCAGCGTCAAATACTCCTGAAATGTCCAAGGCCACAACTACGCAATGCTTCTTTACCTCCCTCGTCTGCTTGATTTCTTCGATTGCGAATTCTAGTGCGTCAATAGTCGACCTATCCTCCACGAATCCAAATTGTCTACTATTAAAACCGTTACTGCCTTGCACAACGTGTTCAACTAGGACTCAATTCAAAGTTTTCCCCAATACCGGTAGCAAGCTAATTGGTCGATAGTTGTCCTGTCTAACACTTCCGCCTTTTTAGGTTTAGGGATGAATTTAATTTCTGAACTTACCAGCAATAAGAAAGCACGTCTTTCTTCAAGCAAAGATTAAACAACCCTGCAAAGACAAGCGGTGTCAACAGGTACGCCTACAGAGCTGCATCTGAGGTTATTCTATCATGCCCCGATGTCTATTTAGGGTATACTCTCTTAAGAGTTCTTACGACTTCGGGACCAATAATTACCTTATCGTCACCTGCCCTTTGGGTCTTTATAAAACCCCAGCGTATTAAGACGTGTATTCCCTCATGCTCCTCTGGATCGTCCGATGAGAAAGATAACTCCAACAAATATTCCGCATTCGCTTTAAATCCCTCCGTACATTCCCCATTATCTTTTTTGATGTTTCCGAGTTCGATTTACTGTTGTTTACGCTTTATTATACGAGAAACTGTCCACCGAGGTTCTTTTTCAGAATTGCGCGTGCAAATTCTTTAAACTCTTTCGTCCGCGTTTCTTATATTAGCCTTATTTCATCCGTAGCGCGCTCGCGGTTCACTAACGTACGCTGTCTTTAAATGTTTTGTTCCGCTCCATAGAATATGCCGACCCGTCTACCATTGAGGCGTGCAATTTTTGAGCAAGTACTCCTATTTGGGTAGCCTCTCGGTAGTTTACTAATTCGTTCGCGAGCGCCTTAATTAGCTTTTATATTACAAAACAGCGGGAAGATAGTAATTTGCTCGTTTACGCGAGTCCCGGCATCAATATCCCAAGTTATTCATTTATGCCCAGACAGCGTGACCTTTGTTCAACCTCAATTTGCAATTGGACATGTCCTTCAACATCCTATGCGAGACTACGGTGACTTCGATAAAACTGCTGCATCTATATCCCTCAAACGTCGACGCATAGTTGTTGTTTAACACGCATAAATCTCATTCCGTTAACAAATCGGCGGGTACTCTATAGGACTGTTTTATAACAGGGTCTTGGTATTAAAATACCCCCTCTATTTTTTGGCTTCCCACGATATATCGTAGCACACCTTCCAATTGGGTTATTAAATTATTTGTCTGTGAGCTTTTTGCGTTGCAAATGGACCGGTGTGGAGAACGCACTTATCACGTAAAAAGTGTTTGTTTCAATTTTTATTTCATTCTCCATTAAAAAACCATTTTTCAAATTTATTTATTTATTTAATCTATCATTTTGTTAACCTAACCTAATATTTAAGCAGGCCTGTCTTCCCCTTGTAAATTTTGAATGCGCTTGTGTGTGTGTGTGTATGTGTGAATGTGTGTGTGTGTGTGTGTGTGTGTGTGTGTGTGTGTGCTGGTTGATGGGTTGAGTGGGAGTTTGTGGGTATTTGTGCGTGCGTGTGTGCGTGCGTGTGTTTGTGTGTAACTGGGGTATGTCCATCGTCACCTGAATAGCGCGGTCTCCAGTGTGTGTGGTGCCCGTTTGTGCACCACAGCCGGAAATCGCGATGCACTCTTGAACACCCCTTGGGTGTATTGTTGGATTTGTGTTATGGTTTGGGTGTTGTTTGAATGGGTGGTTATGTTTGTGTGTTTGCGAACGTCTGTGTGTGTGTGTGGGTGGGTAGGTGAGTGGTGTGCGTGTGTGGGTGGTTGGGTGGGTTTGTGTGGGTATGGCGGCAATGCCATCCCTTACCCCTGCTCCGTGACCATCGGCAGCCGGAAATCCCAGTACATCGAGAGAGGTATTACGTCGTCCGTTGCCCCCTTCAGTCATGGCCGTCGGCAGCCTGATACCCAGGTTTAAAAGGGGCAACTTGTGTATGTATTTATGTTATGTGTGTACGACCCGTTTCTAGTTACAAAAGAGGAAAGGAATTGGATGTTTTCTTAGGTTGCTCTTTATTACGACTTATTGCTATTTTAAAGTTAGTGTTAGTATTAGTAATCTATTCTTAACCTATCTTAAATCTACTGTTAGTTCTTATGATTAGACGGGTTGGGATTCCAATATGTGGTACATGCACTCCACATATTAAGGGTTGATGTTTGAGATGGGGTGGGATGTCTTTGGTCATCATTAGCGAATGCACCTGGAATTCCAAAAGATTATGTTTTCATCGTTGTCTCTTGTATCTATGTTCTTGTTGAGTTATTATTGCCCGTCGAGGTATTCTTTAGGTAAATGTTGTCGTGGATTTTTGTGCGATTACGTTTAGATATGGAATAAACAATTTATTTTGACTACGTCACTCCTAGATTGTACAGGATTCCAATCGAAGGGTTACACATCTAGCTGACGCAAGATTTCTTGAAATTCCTCATTTTACTTCGAATGGCGTGATTGATTTATAATAGTGACGCACTCTGCCCGTCCTTGTCCAACACAACGAGGTTAATGTGGCTGTAGTAATGCAAAAGATAATAAATAATCCTTATCGATTTTACGAGTATTTTAATGATATGGCGCGTGAAGGCAAATCTTATTGCGCTTCTAAAGCATAAAATCCTGTAGAATGTAAATGAGTTGTATTTACTTTAAAAAATACTATATAAATTCCATAGACTGTTTAAAACCAGAAACAAATTTTTCAATCTCGTCAAAAATAACACTTTAGGAGTTTCAAACAAAACATTTTTATTCTAGAATTTTTAGTTTCTTAATAAGAGAAGACGTCATTTCTACTAAGAATTGTTTTAATAATCCAATTATTTTCAATCACTGAATAAACGCCCAATTCAAGGAACCCGCACCTATTTAAAATTCATAAAAGCTAGATAAGAAAGATTTAATTGTTATATATATTACAATAAGAAGGAAAAAGACCGCAAACGTTAACTTTGTTTATTAGAAAAGAATAGACGACGCTTTAGGATAGACTTAATTCATAACAAACCGCCATGTGTTGACACTAATTAGCTCAGTAAAACCGCGAAATCGGCAAAATTCTTACATCAGCCGTGACTAATTTTCGAGAATACAGTAAAATGGATTGGAAAAAATGATGTAGTTAGAATTCTTGTATATACTTGAAAGTAGTTTAGATTTGCAATTGATTCATTTTACGAGATCGATCATGTAAGTTTGAATAAGGTTTCATTCTTTCTTAAGTAAATCGAATATGTAACGTTCAAACAGAGTTACATGCTTTAAATTACTTTACGACATGAAACAAATATATTTCGAATAATTTATAATCAATCTCATCGGCGTTCCACAAGTAGCATAGATATTTCCAGGAATAATTATTTGGTGAAGTATAAAAAAGATTTAGTACAATAATATGGATAATCTTGGTAGAAGAACACAACTGACAATTTCAATCAATTAACAATAAATGCACTTTTGTAAACTGGTATTTAACGTCAATTTGAGATAAAACCAGAAAGTGTCTAATGTTCTTAATTACGGTGGAAATGAGATTTGGATAAGCGCTCTTTAACAATATTTATAGCAAGTATAAAATTTTGAAATTTGTTAGTAACTTATAAGGACGTTTGAATATTAGTAACTTAAATTAGAATAAGTTCTCAGTTTTATTATTTGCGAAGGGAATAATTTCAAACAAATTTTGAAATCAGAGTTCGAAGCATCCTGACCTTTACTAAATTATCTGTGCAGCGTCATTGGCGAATCACACTCACAAGCGGGGTATTAGAATATAAGTAAATTTTACACATATAAATTAATGAGAATCTTTTTATCTATTAACATAGATAAGGTAAGCATTATTTTAGGATAATTTTTTGTATGATCTTAAGCTGTAAACCATTTTATAAATATAAGTGAATATTTTGTATAAAACAAAATTATTTTGAATGCATGTTTCTTAAGATTTCTGTGTCTCATTTCCTTTTTGTAAATTCCTCAGTATAATTTCTGTTGAGCTAGCCAAGCAAGGAAAAGGAGGGTAAGATAATAATTTTATATTTCCTATTGCATTCTCATTATTACAGTTCGCTGTACCTAAGGCACAGCAAAATCAGCGGCGACCTACTTATTAGACGGGTCACGGCAACTTTAGCGGCGGTCAAACGCAAAGCTGTCACAGCAATTTATTTATATACATTTATATATATATATATATATATATATATATATATATGTATAACAAAAAATAAGATGTATCTGTAAATAAACTCTTATGAAAATAATAAGAGCTTATTCACCTATACAAATCGAGCTATTAGTTGTATAGCCATTAACAAAACAATAGCCTTATTATTTCACAAGGGGAGGAAACATCCACTTACCGGTTTCAGCTTCTTTAAGCTTCGTCGGAGTAGATTAGTTTCCAACAACCCTATCTTATTGAAGACTGCAAATAACTTGTCTTGTTATATATATATATATATATATATATATATATATATATATATATATATATATCTGTGGTTTTCCTATTTGGATCATAACCGACGAATTGGGCGCCATAAATTCTGTGATTTATTCGCTGGAATTATGTCCTAAAAATCGTGCCCCAATGTTGGGTGACCATAAATATACAGTGTATCTTCTAGATCGGCTCGCTAATTTGTGTCCTACACTTTGGGCGTCATAAATTTGCAGTGGTTACCTGACTGTAGTCCCACTATTCCTCCTTCTGGAATGGACATAAAACTCCAGCTATTTATTTGTACCTAAATAAAACTTTGTTACAAATTTTTTGAATTACGATATGTTCTAGTTTGGTATTTACGAAATTTGCTTTTCCGAGTTGATCTACGACGGCTTGCTCTGCTCCCTACCTTCTACGATATACTTACCTTGGCTACTCGTACTCTCAACACCTTTCTAATACAAAAAAATAATAAAAATAAAATATTTCCAAAAACACAGCATTTTATTCATATAACTCAAATAATTATTCGCATAATCTCAATATTTGCAAATCATTTCACGATAAAACATTTCACACTTTGGTTCGTTATTGAAACATTAATCTAAAATTCTCGTGAGCTTTTATGTTACTCTATATGACAAAATTTTATTTGAAGCAGATGGGCCTCTCCTAAAACCCTAAATTTACGTTCTCCAAGTCTATGTTGAGCTCATTATAAACCTCTAATTTTGTATGCCTAAAATATTGCATCAAGAAGTTATGATAAAAACTCGTTTACTACTTACGCCATAAAAAATTTCATTCAAGTATTTACACCCTCAGACTTAAATTATTGTCTTTTACATATGTCAAACAAATTACTTTTCAGTTTCCAAAAATTTCACCAAATAAGTCAAAACACACAGCGTTTTTGATAACAGCATATCATCCCAACAGTTCAATAACAAAAAAAAACCGTTACCTGGAATGTTCTTCTTAATCACCACCTCGGTGGTTGATCTTCACCAGACCCACGTTCCTGGATTATACCATCTTGCTGCTTTCCAACTTTGACTGCATTTCTCTTAACTCGTTCATCCAGTTCTCCGCCAATTTATGGACGTGTTCCACACGACTGCCCGTACAAAATCCAACCTTTGCTTCCTCCTCTATCTAACTCGTTCTCCACTAATTCATTTATTTACTTGGCATCCTGCTTCAATTGTCTTAATTATTTATACTTATATTTGGCCCGTTTAAATTACTTGCACTAACTCCTGCATTTCAAACACTTATAATTATTATAATTATTCGGAAAATAAGAGAGAATAAGAGAGCGATCGCCCCCTCTGGCAACCCTTGTATAGCCTAAAAACTCCCTTTTTGTGTCACGTATTTTCACTTCATTCTCTGAACTCTCGTAACTGCCACTCACTTTTACAAATTTTAGATGTACACCACATATAACGGACTTTGAAAACCAAGAATTTTACCACTCCAATGACATAATACTTTGAAAACACGCTAAAACTAACCAACGGTCCAATTTTTCGGTAAACTCTCGCTTTCTTATCACCTCTTACCAATCTTAAACACGCCTTTTTATGGCGCGTCTATATTTTTATTCCACTCATCCGTTCATAATCCCCTTTCCTGTCTTTGTCTTATGGTCCCACTATTGCCCTGTAGTCTACGTTTAAAGCTCCCTTCTTCTATATGTGTGCCTTGAAAAATCGATAACTTGTTACGTAAAACCTGTTGCATCTGCGCCCCTATTTTAGCCTCTACAAATATTTGTTTACCCCGCTCTTGAAACCGTTTGCTATTCAAACGCCTGCTATATTGTCCATCTGCCCCTATTACATACTAGCGATTCTCTGTCCCTTACGTTCTTTATCGATCCGTCTATGAAATACCCGTCGGTTGAAGCTAATCTTGTCTATTTCCATTGAAATGTTTTGTTAATGTCATCGAACCTTCACAAAAAATGTTTATCTCCCCAAGCTGTTATTCCGTGAAACCTTGACTTGTTTTGCTGTCCTACACTTTGTAACGTTCTACAAAACTGCTTTAGTTTACTATATTCAATAAATGTCCGTTGCTTAACTTATTGATTTTTACTCGCTTTCGTATCCTTGCGTTCATCTTAATGTATACAAATTATTGATTTGAACTTAAATATGCCCTTTTATCCAGTTTAATTAATTTGAAGCGTAATACATAAATTATTGTTTTGAGCCTATACTATAATATGTCCGTTTTTATTCCAATTTTATTTAATTAAAGCGTAATAAATAAATTATTGTTTTCTATTTACAGGGTGTTTACCAGAATACACATTTGACCTATTTACACATATTTAGCCTAACCCGTCACCGTAATATATATATATATATATATATATATATATATATATATATATATATATATTTGTGTGTGTGTGTGTATGTGTATGTGTATGTGTGTGTGTGTGTGTGTGTGTTGTATGTGTATGTGTGTGTGTGTGTGTCTGTGTGTGTGTGTGTTTTGTGTGTTGTGTGTGTGTGTATAAGATTTTTAACAACCGCAAAAATAAATTTAGTTGCAGTGAATATGCCGTCGTCGATAAAATGCTCGTTGGATTTAGGAGCAGTTGCAGATTTCGCAATACATTAAAAGCAAACCTAAGAAATATGGCATTAAAAATAATGGCTTTGTGTGATGCAAAAACAAACTATTTACTAAATTCATTCGTATACACAGGGAGATCAGCGGTACTTAATCCTAGAAAACTGCCAGTACCTACACGCAGTGTATTACAGTTAGTGTCACCAATTAAAAATACTAACAGAAACGTCACAGGAGACAACCGGTTCACTTCGATAGCGTTGTTAGATAAACTAAAACAAATTGGACTGTTATGTGTTGGAACTCTACGCAAGAATAAGCGAAAAATTCCACCGATACTTATACAATCTAAGAATTCATTAGTTAACTTCAGTAAGTTTGGATTTACACGTGAGAATACATTAGTTTCATACGTGCCGAAAAAAAATAAATGTGTTTTGTTGGTGTCTTCGAAGCTTCATAATGGTAAAATATAAGAAAATGAATAACCAAAAATAATTAATTTTATAATGACACTAAAGGGGGAGTCGGTGCGTTGGATAAGAAGTGCTTAACATATTCATGTCAAAGAAGAACCAGACGATGGATCCATGGTCGTATTTGGAGCACTATTAGGTATTTCGCGTGTGAACAGCTATATCCTTCTACTCACCATGCCTGAAGAATCTTCCAAACCGACTCGAAGAGGATTTTTTTATTAATTATAAGAAAAGAACTTATCAACAACTATATAAAAAGACCATATCATACAGAACAACTATCAAGAGATCTAAAATCAATTATAGAAAATTTATTGGTAGTTAATTCATTAACGCAAACTCGAGAACCATGACTTACAAGAACATACAAAAGATGTCACATGTGTGACCGGAAAAAAGACTGTAAGGTAGAAACTACCTGAGCTGAATGTGGCCCAAACATTTGCAAAGAGCACTTAGAAACAATCTTTAACTGCTTTGTATGTTTAGAAAGGTAAAGTATAGTTTGAGAGTTTAAAGCATTTAATTTGAAAAATAGCAATTTCAAAATATGATGAGAAAACGACAGTCGGAATTTTTATGCGTATGCTAACTCAAATTTTTCTTACGGGTCATAAGAGTAGAGTTTTAGAAACTTCAAAATAAAGGACAACTTGAAGAAACGTGGTGTTAATTTTTTAAATTTTTTTTGTTTCTATGCGCTTTTTGTACACTTTTATGTAAAGCTTTTTTTGTTTAACTTTTAATAAATTTTAACTTTTACTCAATCAATGTATAAGATAAATGATTGTTTTAAAACCTACAATACCTAAAATTCAAATAATATATAATAGCCCAAAAAAGTAAAATTAATTTGGGGGTGTCAACATCCACCATAGTATAAATGTAATTGAAAACATGATAATACTTGAGGGTCTATTCTACGGATTTGTGTTATGATAAGCAATTGCGTATTGGGTTTTTGGAATTTTTTTAAAACTTACAGTTTCAGATTGTTACGTAGAATGATCTAGAAGTTAAGGAGGTTATTTTTATGTTTGTGATTCTTCCTTTCGCCTAACGAAAGTATAAAAGAGGACATTACAATTGAATAATAAACATACTTTGTCAAAATAAAGGATGAAGAGAAAAACACTAGCAATAACACGCCTTAAAATTGGATGCTAAATTTTAATACAGGGCACTTTATTTGAAGATTCTTTTAATAAGTTTTGTTATAACATGGCATTATTTTACTTTACTTGTAATTATTTTTTATATTTGTTGCTGTTACCAGTTGCAAATTAGTTATAATAAAGTATCCATTGACCCACATGTCGCATTCTGTGTGTGATTTAATTGTAAATAAATAAAAAAATCCAATCAAATCAAACCACCTTAACTAGCGGGATGTAAAATGTATATATTAAATTACATACCTGTCCACCAAAAATACTTAAGGCTTCCAAAGCTTTAACATACTCGGAAATGTTTGGTTCTATATGATAGAATTGCAGAACAGTCATACAGATCAAAAATCCAATCAACGATAGATAAATTGCACACGCCATTTTAACTTTACGGTCATCATTTGCAGAATAAAGCTTTAATCTACTTAAAACAAGCAAAGGATACTTCAGTAGTATATAAGGCTTTTTCATGTTTCTCCTATAAGCTCAAAAGCTTCTTAAACATTTCTAGTATTTGAAGACGATGAAACAGCAATTTCTTGGCCAACATTTGTACCAAATAGATATGCACTAAATAATTTTTGCGCTACCTATTTAATAATGTATAATTGTCTGAATTTTGAAGTAAAATGTGCCCTGGATTTAATTGCGACTTTAGCAATTATTTAGTAAGATAATCGTTTGCAATTATAAAATTTGGAGTTACAATTCGAATTTTGCCCTTACAATTATCGGTAAATTCGCATTCTCGCGTTTTCCCGAATAGTTTAGAATTTTTAATCACTTTTTCGTACAAATGGTTGTATAAATTAAAGAATATGGTTGCAAGTTACAGTTCCTGGAGCTTTACTTCTAATTAAAACAAAATATGTTTTCTTTCCTTCTGTTTTAAAGTAATGCGCTATTAGAAATAAGGTTCAGAGGTAAAGCAACTCTTTCAAAAACATTTTAATCAACTTTCGTTTGAGTTTTGCGGACATAAAAATTTCCATTTTACAAATCATTAAATAGTTCATGCAATTACATGAGTAATGTTATTGATATCCGCGTTAGGTAAATAAAAACTGGATATAACCATTTTAGATGGTACCTTTCCATATTATGTTGTTATTAAACTGCTATTAAGTTAATCTAAAGTCAAATAGAGTAAATTCCTAATGTAACAATTCTTTTGTCTTTCTCTACTTTCATTTAGATAGTAAAACATATAGAAACAATAGTAGACGTCAAAAGATGATCATTCTTACTGAAAGTCATAGCTAGTATTACTGAACCTTAGTTGTAATAACAGTTGTGCGAATTGTAATATTGATTCAATAATAAAATTAAATAGTTTTTTATTTAACTTTTCACACTTGAAAATATAATTGGTGCAGTCACTGGTAGGATTCAAAGGGCACTAGTTGCAAGAAGGAAAACGCACCTGAGAGCCGTTGGTTTCGACCATTAACTTTGTAGAGAACCGAATACAAAACAAGGAGGAAGAAACTCTGAAAACCGCTGAAACAAGTAAGTGTTGAATTCTTTTCTTTTCCTATCCTTTCGTAAAAAGTATAAAAAAAATCAAGTGAGTAACTTGAATATTTTTCATGTCAAGTGACAAAGCAATTGAATCTTTAATTGAAAATTTTGAACAAATAAACGTATTCGATATGTGTTAGTCCAGCAAAAGAAATTGCAAGCACATTTCGACCTTTTTCGGGACGCACCGAACATCCCGAATTTTTCATTAACTCTGTAGATAGATACTATAATAGATACGGAAAAACTACGGATAATAGTTTAAGCGAATGTGTTTTCGCCTCGATGTGCTCTAAAATAGTAGATAAGCTGGCGATTTTATTTTATGTCGACCAGGTTTAACGACTTGGCTCGAAATTATAGAAGTACTAAATCAAAAATTCGGTGACAGACTAAAGATGGGCGCTTTTACAACAACAATTTACATATTTGACGAAACAAAAAGGAAAAAATATTATAGACTTTTTAGACAGACTAAAATTAATAAAAATGCGACTAAACTTAAAAATAAACTCCGATTCAGCGTTATCGGAAAGCACTAAATCTGCGATAATTTCTCAAAACGACGCAACAGTTGTTACAGTTTTAATATCAAACACGCACACGGAATTAAGAATACTTCTAATGCTACAAAAACCTAACACGATGGACGAGGCAACATCGTTAGTTGTAACCACATCTCAATGGAACAGCAAATCAACTACAGACATCAACCGCAGCATAATAACCAAGCCAATAAAAATCGGAAATACCATAATAATACTAAATCGTTCCAAAATCCCCAAAGTAAACCGCAATACCAGCAAATGTATAACCCCAACGATAACAACCACTTACGCATACTCTTTATTTTTATAAGGATAGTTATAGTAGAGCATAATTGGGAATACTGCCGCCACATTTGCTCCAGCATCCACATTTGCTCCCTCATCTGGACCAAAAAGTTTTCTTCGACTAACCATTTTTCATCTTTCGAGATAAATATATCTTAAATTTTTCATCTTTCGAGATAAATGAGCATCCATCCTCATTTCCACACACGAGATAAACCTATTTTTAAGATTTTTTTACCGCTAACATTCTGGACCAAATAGTTTTCTTCGTCTAACCATTTTTTATCTTTCGAGATAACCCTATCTTCTTTGGTATCAATTAATATTAGAATTTTCTCAGCTACCCGAATTTCTAAGAATTTTTCAGATAGCATCATCCCCGAGGGAACTACCCTGATTTTAAGATTTCTTACCTGTAGCGACTTTTGAGCGTTCTTATAAATTTTTTTAGTCATGCGATACATCTTGTTAGTCTAGAATTTTACACAGAATCCGAATCTGCAAACAGATTTGCAATAGGACCACGCCCTGCAAAGTTATACTTTAAGCTCTCAAACCTCTTTAAAATTTTTGCTCATTTATGACATATGCTTTAACCAACACAAAAATTAAGCACACAAAATTTTAATAATTTATTTTATTCAATTTACAGTTTAATAAACTAATTACAATTTTTACAAAGTATAACATTATTTTGTTTGTGTAGCCGACTCCAAGCAGTTGAAAGTAACCTGTAACAAAAAAGAGATTAATGGGTTGTTTAAATAGACCTGTAACAAAAAGAGATTAATGTAAAAAAGAGGAGACGTGTTTTCAGTCAATAAGACATATTGTTTTTAATCCAACAATATGTTTTACCGTCCGGCGAGACCACGTGGAAGTAAACACATATCGCCGGGAACGAAGGAAATTTTAAGGATGGGGATGGTAGGTATGTATTATAACTAACTTACATACTATATATACACAATAAAATATATACAAATATAAACAACTATCTTATATCCTTATGCCCCCATGCATATGTGGAAGTACTACCAGGGATGACGTACCTTTTATCATCTTCTGCCGATAAACTAATTTTATTAATTAATTGGGTGTAAAGTTGATGTTTTTTACTCCGAATACATACCATGCTATGCATAAGGGCACTAGAATTATTATGCACAACATCCTTAAAACTATCTACACTAATACCCGCCACCACACCACGCGATACCCCCTTGATCTTTTTAATTACATCCTTCTCACTAAGAATACAATACGACTTGGCCCTAGTCCCAACAAATTGTAACACCAAGTCACCGTTGAACTCGTCTTTAAACTTGCCGGGGATCTTTTTGTTCACAAGTGGTATGTTATATTTATTAACTTCGGGGTAATCGCTTGTGTCAAAATTGTTAATGTTTGCACTAATATCACTATACAAGTCTTCTGTTCCCACACTATATACTAAAGAGTCAGTGTCTGTGTAAAGTAGTGAGAGTTTGGCTCCATACAAATGTTTCATGGTATTATAATGAAAATCATACATGAGGGTCTTTGAAATATCTAAAACTGAAAAATCTGCATATATAGGCTTGTTGTAAGTGACTTTTACCCTATCCATCTGTATAATAACCAAATTCTCACCTAGCACTATACTACTATTAAAGTTCGGGCGGGCGATAAGTCCACTCGCGCACAACTTTTGTCCATCGTGCCCCCATCGCGTGACTATTTTGACATTGACCCTTTTGTCCACGTTCTCCATTGTTTTACCAAAGAGGGCATTGTTCATAAATTTGAAAAAATCTTTTTCAAACGCGTTAGCGGCAGACGTACGGAGATTCGTCTTGAGATCAATGTAGGGTTTTAACCACGTCGACTGATCAAACTCCAACACGCGATGCACAACAGTTAATTGCAGACCGTTACGCAGAGCCTGCTGCAAGTTGCGGTAGTGAACAATGTATGTTGTTTTGTCCAGAAGGGTGGCGAGTAACTTAGGCGTCTTCGAAAACGGTGTTGGAGGTACCATCGATTCAGGGCAGAAGGGCAAATCGTTATGCAGATCATTGAGTTCCTCTGGATACTGTATATCAACTTCTAAAATATACCCTTTTTCGTGCGTGCTTGGTATATTTAATATTTCTTGTTTTATACGATGTAACTGATCCGTATTTAACCATCTAAAACCGCTAGTCTTTGACTAGTTACAACAACTAAAAAGTCTTTAACCAGTTTTTAATTTTCTTATAGAAAAATGTCTTCATTCGTGTGTGATGTCTGTGGGGTTGTCTTTTCAAGAACCAATAATTTGAAGAGACACCAGCTTCAACAACATGGATCGGTGCCGAATCAAAAGACTGGTGTGTTCACCTGCGAAGTGTGCCCGGCATCCTTCTCGCGGAAGGACAGCCTAAAACGGCACAAGGATGCCAAGCATGGTGTGGTGGTTCCAGTTGCCGGGGCATCCGGGGTCAAGCGACCTGCTACGTCGACGGTTGAGGGACCTGCTCCTAAGAGGTTGCGGAGATGCGAGGAGTGTGGTGTGGATGTAGCCAACATGGTAGCCCACCAGCGCTCCAACGCGCACAAGACTGCTGCTAGTCGTGTCCTGGATGGGGGTGTGGAAGTAGTGAGCACCGCATTCAAAAGTCGAATTGCAGCATACCGAATTAATAATGTTGACTCTACAAGTACGTTTTTTTTTTTATAAGTATTTAGTGTTAAACTTAGTTATTTCTAGGTATCCTAGACTTCCTCCGCAACCAGAGGGAGAGGTTCATAGCCTTAGTCGGGGAACAGTTGGGTATACACACCTTCCTAAAGGTGAACTTGGAGGTGTTTGGTGGATACATTATAATTTGAATTAGGGCCGCTATACTTGCGGCCACGTCCCCAATGCTCCACCCGGAGGTACTACATTGCGTTTGGTGGATACACCAAGATGGCTGCGGCAGAGGGTGTAGAGAATGTGAAATCCTTTAACACCAAAAACATGATTATCACCTCCTCTAACGACCTGGGAGCGGTCTACAACGTCTTTGTGGAAAAGATGTCGGCTAAGTCAGATGAGTTCCAAGAACGAGATTCTGGTAAGTTTTGAAAAATTATTATTTTTTTCTAATTTTTTAAATTTTAGGATGGACTCTGAAGAATGTGCTATACTTAGAGGTGAATATTAACAAGTATAAACCTCTTCGTGGGGGGTCCTACATTGAGCTTCCCAAATGGGTAAGGGAGAAACATGCCATCGTTAACGTGCAGAACAACGATAATGCAAGTTTTGCCTGGAGCGTGGTAGCAGCTCTTCATCCCAATGTTCACGATTCGCAAAGAGTGTCTAGTTACCCGCACTACTCGACTGTACTCGACGTAACAGGAGTGCAGTTCCCGATGCCCATAAAGGACATAACCAAGTTTGAGGAGCAGAATGCTATAAGCATTAATGTTTTTGGTATAGAAGGCAACTCGATTGTGGGACCGCTTCACTTTACAGCACGCAAGAGGGATCGGCATGTCAACCTCCTTTACATTCAGAATGGGGGCAAGTCCCACTACAGTTGGATCAAGGATTTGGGGAAGCTAGTGAGAAAACAGCTGTCTAAGCATAACGGGCATAAATGGGTTTGCGATGGGTGTTTGCTGTTTTTCCGAACGGATGAAGAATTGAGTAACCATGCGCAACACGACTGCAACCACGTTGCAACAAAAATGTCAAACCACTTCAACAACATCCTCGACTTTATAAACATCCATAAGCAAATGAGGGTGCCTTTTGTTATATACGCGGACTTTGAAAGCGTGTTGAAGCCCATTTCTTCGGCAGCACAGGATCCCTCCGGCTCCTTTACTAACAGCACCCACCAACACGAACCATACAGCTTCGCATATTACATTAAATGCTCCTACGATGATAATCTTTCAAAATTTGAAATATACAGAGGACCCGATGCTGCAAAGGTGTTTATGGAGAAAATGAAAGCGGAGGCTCGAGGGTTAGGAACAATTCTGAAAACCAACGTTCCGATGGCACCGCTTGAACCGTTAGACGAATTGTTATTCCACATGGTTGATGATTGTGGGATATGCAAGAAACCATTGGGAGATGATCGAGTAAGGGATCACTGCCATCTTACAGGGAAATTCCGCTTCGCAGCACATCGCCAGTGTAACATCCAATACCGGATGCCAAATTTCATCCCGGTCGTATTCCACAATTTAAGTGGGTATGATTCCCATTTTATAATTAAGGAATTGGGATGTGATAGGGAGCGCGTTACAGTGATCCCAAATAACAAAGAACGTTTCATTTCTTTCACAAAGCATGTGAGGTTATATGGTGAAGAACCACTCGTAGAAGAAGATGATGATGAAACTGACAATTCCACAGTTCAGCTGCGATTCATCGATTCCCTGCGTTTCATGGCATCTAGCTTAAATAAACTAGCCTCCAACTTGAATGCTGAACAGTTTGTTGAACTAAAGAGCTGTTTCCCCAATACCGAAGAGTTTGCTCTATTACATCGGAAGGGTGTGTTCCCGTACGACTACGTGAAAGATATTACCGTATTGGAAGAGAAGGCTCTACCACCACAAAATGCTTTCTACAACGGTCTAACCGCCACAGCGGTGTCGTATGCAGATTATGAACACGCACAGAATGTATGGAGAACATTCAAAATCCGAACGCTTGCGGAATACAGCGATCTTTATTTGAAAACAGACGTTTTGTTACTAGCAGACATTTTCGAGAACTTCAGAGACGTCTGCACAAAAACCTATGATCTAGACCCATGCCAGTACGTGACTGCTCCTAGTTTGAGTTGGGATGCCATGTTGAAGCGCACTGGGGTGAAGCTCGAGTTGTTGACCGATGTCAGCATGCAACATTTTATCAAGAAAGGGATACGTGGTGGGTTAACCCAGTGCAGCGGTCGGTATGCCAAAGCCAACAATAAGTATATGGAAGACTACAACCCTGACGAGCCATCCAAGTACATCGCATATCTGGATGCTAACAATTTATACGGATGGGCGATGTCCCAACATTTACCCATTAGCGGTTTTAGATGGTTAAATACGGATCAGTTACATCGTATAAAACAAGAAATATTAAATATACCAAGCACGCACGAAAAATGGTATATTTTGGAAGTTGATATACAGTATCCAGAGGAACTCAATGATCTGCATAACGATTTGCCCTTCTGCCCTGAATCGATGGTACCTCCAACACCGTTTTCGAAGACGCCTAAGTTACTCGCCACCCTTCTGGACAAAACAACATACATTGTTCACTACCGCAACTTGCAGCAGGCTCTGCGTAACGGTCTGCAATTAACTGTTGTGCATCGCGTGTTGGAGTTTGATCAGTCGACGTGGTTAAAACCCTACATTGATCTCAACATGAATCTCTGTACGTCTGCCGCTAACGCGTTTGAAAAAGATTTTTTCAAACTTATGAACAATGCCGTCTTTGGTAAAACAATGGAGAACGTGGACAAAAGGGTCGATGTCAAAATAGTCACGCGATGGGGGCACGATGGACAAAAGTTGTGCGGAGTGGACTTATCGCCCGCCCGAACTTTAATAGTAGTATAGTGCTAGGTGAGAATTTGGTTATTATACAGATGGATAGGGTAAAAGTCACTTACAACAAGCCTATATATGCAGGTTTTTCAGTTTTAGATATTTCAACGACCCTCATGTATGATTTTCATTATAATACCATGAAACATTTGTATGGAGCCAAACTCTCACTACTTTACACAGACACTGACTCTTTAGTATATAGTGTGGGAACAGAAGACTTGTATAGTGATATTAGTGCAAACATTAACAATTTTGACACAAGCGATTACCCCGAAGTTAATAAATATAACATACCACTTGTGAACAAAAAGATCCCCGGCAAGTTTAAAGACGAGTTCAACGGCGACTTGGTGTTACAATTTGTTGGGACTAGGGCCAAGTCGTATTGTATTCTTAGTGAGAAGAATGTAATTAAAAAGATCAAGGGGGTATCGCGTGGTGTGGTGGCGGGTATTAGTGTAGATAGTTTTAAGGATGTTGTGCATAATAATTCTAGTGCCCTTATGCATAGCATGGTATGTATTCGGAGTAAAAAACATCAACTTTACACCCAATTAATTAATAAAATTAGTTTATCGGCAGAAGATGATAAAAGGTACGTCATCCCTGGTAGTACTTCCACATATGCATGGGGGCATAAGGATATAAGATAGTTGTTTATATTTGTATATATTTTATTGTGTATATATAGTATGTAAGTTAGTTATAATACATACCTACCATCCCCATCCTTAAAATTTCCTTCGTTCCCGGCGATATGTGTTTACCTCCACGTGGTCTCGCCGGACGGTAAAACATATTGTTGGATTAAAAACAATATGTCTTATTGACTGAAAACACGTCTCCTCTTTTTTACATTAATCTCTTTTTGTTACAGGTCTATTTAAACAACCCATTAATCTCTTTTTTGTTACAGGTTACTTTCAACTGCTTGGAGTCGGCTACACAAACAAAATAATGTTGTACTTTGTAAAAATTGTAATTAGTTTATTAAACTGTAAATTGAATAAAATAAATTATTAAAATTTTGTGTGCTTAATTTTTGTGTTGGTTAAAGCATATGTCATAAATGAGCAAAAATTTTAAAGAGGTTTGAGAGCTTAAAGTATAACTTTGCAGGGCGTGGTCCTATTGCAAATCTGTATGCAGATTCGGATTCTGTGTAAAATTCTAGACTAACAAGATGTATCGCATGACTAAAAAAATTTATAAGAACGCTCAAAAGTCGCTACAGATAAGAAATCTTAAAATCAGGGTAGCTCCCTCGGGGATGATGCTATCTGAAAAATTCTTAGAAATTCGGGTAGCTGAGAAAATTCTAATATTAATTGATACCAAAGAAGATAGGGTTATCTCGAAAGATAAAAAATGGTTAGACGAAGAAAACTATTTGGTCCAGAATGTTAGCGGTAAAAAAATCTTAAAAATAGGTTTATCTCGTGTGTGGAAATGAGGATGCTCATTTATCTCGAAAGATGAAAAATTTAAGATATATTTATCTCGAAAGATGAAAAATGGTTAGACGAAGAAAACTTTTTGGTCCAGATGAGGACGCAAATGTGGATGCTGGAGCAAATGTGGCGGCAGTATTCCCAATTATGCTCTACTAACGTCATAGCTAGTATTACTGAACTCTAGTTGTAATAACAGTTGTGCGAATTGTAATATTGATTCAATAATAAAATTAAATAGTTTTTTATGTAAGTTTTCACACTTGAAAACATAATTCATGCCACTCCGATTAGCTTTCAGGATGCAACATATTTGGCAAAGTCAGTAAACAAAGATTAAATGCATAACTAAGAAACTACTCTTCTAAGCGTTAATATACTTAACTCTGTATGCAAGTATTTTTTTAATAATATGATCAATCAATACCAAAAAAAAAAATTTAAACTAATTGTATTGAAGAGTTGCGTTGTAAGTTTGGGTAACCGACAAGTTTAGCATAGCGGTTCCCTTTTATTTTTCTCTTCTTAAATGAAGCTGCCACTACACTTCGTCACGCTTATGCATTGCTATGCGATGAAGATCTAAAAATTTTTATTAGCGTCAACTGTACCATATATTGTGTTAAAATCCAGACTAGCTTAGACAAACGTTTACTTGAAGTAGCACAACAAAGCTTATTCCTAAACATAAGCAAGAGTGATTTTATACAATTTCATGGAACTAGGTCGAAAGCCATTTTCTATACATTTTAAATTCTATCTTTTGGCAAAAATCAATGATGTACAAAATTTGGGAATCCTTAGTTGCATATTTTTTTCCGTTCGAAATGGATCTGCATCTTGAAGAAGTTCTAGATTACTAGAACGGGTGGAACGGCTTGCGTAGTCCAGTGAGCTAAACAACCAAGCTAAAAATTTAACTAAATTATTGGGGGTCTTTAGTGAGGAACCAGAGCAATATCGGTAGTAGGAGATGTGGATGGGTCGAGCACAGCGCCACCGCCACCGCCACCGCCACCGCCACCGCCACCGCCACCGCCACCGCCACCGCCACCGCCACCGCCACCGCCACCTGGACCAAAAAGTTTTCTTCGACTAACCATTTTTCATCTTTCGAGATAAATATATCTTAAATTTTTCATCTTTCGAGATAAATGAGCATCCTCATTTCCACACGAGATAAACCTATTTTAAGATTTTTACCGCTAACATTCTGAACCAAATAGTTTTCTTCGTCTAGCCAATGCATCTTTCGAGATAAACCTATCATGTTTGGTATCAATTAATATTAGAATTTTCTCAGCTACCCGAATTTCTAAGAATTTTTTAGATTGCACCATCCCCCAGGGAGCTACCACAATTTTAAGATTTCTTACCTGTTGCGATTTCCGACCGTTCTTATAAATTTTTTTAGTCATGCGATACATCTTGTTAGTCTAAAATTTTACCACCCGAATCTGCAAACAGATTTGAAAACGGACACGCTCTGCAAATTATACTTTAAAGCTCTCAAATCTTATTAAAATTTTGCTCGTATATATTTAACTCCATTTTAAAACCTTTTTCGCTACCTAAGACATATGCTTTAACCAATACAAAGAAATAAAGCAAAATTTTAATAATTTATTTTACAGTTTAATAACTAATCATTCCAATGTAATGTGTTTTAAATATGTAAATGGAAAGCACATTTTGCTTGTATGAAATCTATGGAATTTCTCCTGTAATGAAAGAAGAATGCATTCGTAATTGAAAATGCGTGCTACAACTTTCGCTAGATACCAGTCATGTTAATTTTTGTATGACATCATTAACTACCTAAAATTTCAGAATTAACAAAATGTAATAAACCAGATTAAGTACTGTTCAAATAATAATAAGGTGAAAGTAAATCAATTCTAAATTACCTTACGTGACGCGGTAGAAGCATTATAACGCAAATTCGGAAACTTCAATTGCCTTAATTCATTTGTATTTATTTGTAATCCAGCAAATATTTTAATTTCTTAACGATCATGTGAAAAGCTGTTTCATAATTTCTTTTCTTGGACTTTCTATTAATTATGTTGGTGTATTAGAAATTGATTAATAATTGCAGGATACAAATTTTAAATAAACACTTTGCTAAGGAACACCCAACTTGTTGTATACAGAATACTTACTAATAAAACAATTTAATTTTAAATAACTTCTACGCCATATTTTTCGAAAATGACATGCTTTGGAAACAATCGAAGATTGCCGAAGACACTCGAAGAGTGCACAAACGCAGTCACTAAACCACAATTAATAATCGCCTTTATAGGTTTAACATTTTCCTTACCCAATGACTTTAATTTCTTATTGGAAGAATCCTTATTCTCCACGCACTGTTGCGTAGCTGGATGCCCCCACTTTTGGGAATATATGCTCGTTATAGGTTGTAGCACCCGCAGTTTTATAACTACACTTTTGAGATCCCTTTAATCTTTTTTTTAATCGTGTCCTTCTCGCGTACAATACAGTAGGACTTAGCCTTCTTACCTACAAATTCTAACACCAAGTCACCGTTAAACTCGTCTTTAAATTTCCCCACAACTTTTTGTTAACATGCGGTATATTGTGTTTATTATTTTGCGTACACCACTTTAAACCTAAAAATAAAAACAGGATAGTTTAATACGTATATTAATAATTTATGGTAATGTTGGCGGTACAAATATGTAAAAACAAACTTTATCAAGAAAATATAATGTTTTAATAGAATACATACATGTATTTATAACATCTATAAACCGCTGTGGTAACCAGAGTCTGCGAATCTGGGATAGCCAAATCTCTAAACATTTGCGCAAGCGATTGCCTTGCAGTTGCATATTTCAAGTACTGAATGGGAAACATTTAATAAGTTCCAACACTGTCAAGTAATTTAAATTGCTGCAATCATTAGACAGAGAAATACTGGCACTGCTCTCCCTCTAATAACGTTTGAACCCTTTCTTCCTCCGTTGTATTTCCACATACTTTTTATATCACCAACAAATTTTTAAAATTCTGGAAAGTTTCTACACCTTAACTCAGCCATTTTAAAACAGATCAATTCTCCAAATTTAATAGCTTGATGCACTCGTACGCAGGTAGCACAATAACATTCCATCTTTCGTAATCTCCATATTATATAAATTCTCTTTTCAAAATTGTTCAACACCATATACTTCTATTAAAGGCTGTGCTCAGCTGCAATTTGAAATCTTGATCCAATTGTATCTCAACAACATCGTTTCCAGTAGTCAAACCATTTAATCTGACTTGTTTTGAGTCTTGAGCAAATTGGTGAATTTGAAATTCCACTTGAAAAGTACACAATTTCTTCCAATCAAGTAAGAGAATGTTATCGTAGAATCAGCCACATACCACTACAGCAAATAACTTGGATGGCAGGTTGAAGACCACCATATAAATCAAAACCAACTTCTAATATATGGTGGTGATAATTTGGGAAATTCGCCTAACCTATGGTTGACTTACCAACTAGTTGGTTGATATTTAATTGTGGCCCACATCACTTGTAACGTCAACACAAGAAAAATCCATCTTTAATTTATAATTTTAATCAAACTCGATAATACTTTGACGACTAATGCACTGGAACATTCTCACCTTTTATGCCGATGGTCGAGCGTGGCAGCTCCCTTATTATATTAGTTGGCGTTATATGCAAGTCTTGTCTGGAAAAGTGACGCGTATAATTGTTTTATAGTGGGTTTTACCTGTATGTATTTAACCACCAACGCCATTTTTAGAATTATTAAACAAAATTACTCTTAGCAGTATTTTTAATATACCATCGTGTAAGATTTCAATTATTATTGTGTTTTCCTCAGGTTCTCAAATCCCTCGAATTTTTCAAATCGAATGACCCTTACTGATTTGCAGATTAACCTTTTGCAAGCACCGGATATAATTCACCTTTAATCTATTTCTAAACCGTATCGGTTTGTCTTTTGAGATAAACCCCTGGTGTAACCTATAAAATTAGTATAGAATTTTCCTGGGGAATTAAAATTAATTATCACGTCTTTTAAAATTAGTTCCAACAAAGACCTGTATATATTGTATTAATATTCAAAACCTATCAGCAAAACACTTTTGCATTTTATTTAGATTTAGCTCGATAATAGAGTTAAACTCAAAAATATTTATTAGTGGCTAGAATTGTTAAAATTTTCAATTAGTAAATCCACATACAAATGATTAAACCAAAAGGTATAATACATATATTAATTCTGCACTGACCTAGAAAGTGGTTCGATAATCTATTTTAAATGTAGTTCAACATAAGACGTATATTCTAAATAAATTTAGTGAAATGTATGATCATTAGCCTTGCATTGTTTGTCGATGACGTCTGACTATTAATTTAATAAAAGCACTTTCCACAATTCTAGTTAATATACGGGAATACACATTCTATAATTTGATTTAAATTGGGTTAATGTAAGAACAAATTATACTTATACTTTCTCTATGTACATAAATACGGAGGAAATGATACCAAAGTTCATTTTAAGTTTATTTTGTAAAACGTAAGGTTGTTTATAGTGTAATTAATAGTAATACTGAATTTTCAGTTTTGGTTTAAAATTTCGTGTGAGGACTATCGACAAAGAAGAGTAAGTCTTAGTTTGAATTTTGCAAACGTAGAAAAATTAATATTTACATGTATAATTCAAAACTGTTAATCAATAATTTTTCTAGAATGAACATCTTAAGTATTGCGTGCAGTGTGTGCGAAAATGTTTTTACTGGATGTGATGCCATAAAAACACAACGAAAGGCACATCGAGATGGTTTATTTCAGGAGGAACTAAAATTACAGCCAATGAGTGGGAACAAATTAAGGTTTGGAAAACCAATCGACCGCAGCGCATAAAGAACGTATAAACGCCGCAATTCAGTTAGAACGAACCAAGTTACTATTTGAAAAACCATACACCATAACAAAATCTTCTACCAAAATCATAATTGTAGGCCTGAACCCGTTCGACGATTACAAAATAATTTTTAGATTTGTTGACACCATTTCGCAGAGCGTACTTGATGTATCCCTCAACGTATTTAGGAAGTTTATATCAAATCTTCCACATTATACCACTTTGGAAGTTGGCATGCAAAATCATATATGCAAATTCGACAACTTGCGTTTTTATTTAAATAACAATTGTTTAGTGAAGATGATGACATTTGATGGGAATTATATGATATTTACCAAAGGAACTTTAGAGCACTTTTTAGGGGTATCTCAGATCGTTCTCAACCATGCTAATACTTTAAAAGAACTAACGGAAAAGGTACTCTAATATAGATCTGTTTCTGTTAGATGTCGCAATGGAAAGATATAATAGGAATGATGTTCTACAGAATCTCGCACATGATGTAATTAAAAGCAAATACAGTAATAGTGATATTGGGGTCATATTATAAATTTATAAGAACCTACCCAAGATTGTTTGAAAACAGTATTTGTAAACAAGTTGAGTATATGGAAGAATACAACAGGTTTCCATTCCACGCATTTACGAGCGATGTTTAAATTTTAAGCCAAAGACTGAAAATTTTGTAACACTATTAATTACACTTTTGTTTTCTTATACGTTTCTAAATTGTATTTCATCTACAGATATTAATAGATGTCAATAAAATTATGTTATAGTTTTAAATAAAACGATTCTGATTAATAATTTTGTAAAACGTTTATAACTAAATTGTTATACTCCAACTACAGATATAGATCGAATTATGTTAAACTCGATCGGTTTTATATTCACTAGTACAATATTATTACTTTAGTTTATCTCGGATATTGAACCGTAAAAGCATTGTAACTTGAAAATGATTTCCAGAAAAGCGTATACCAAGGAATGTTTGCAAGAAGCTCTTAATGAGGTTAGACGAGGTGTTGCAACAATGTACTCTGCTAGTAAAGTTTAGGATTCCAAAGTCTACATTGCGCGACCATCTCATACGATCACAGGTAAAAGAGATAAAAGTGTGAACAGTTACATCTCTGATATACAAACAACTAATTTACAAACTGCGGAAATGGGCACAGGAAGTACTCTAAGATGTACAGCAACCCTATCTACTCAGATGGTAAAGATGATAAAGTAGTTTGTAAAGAAGTTTTAAGATGCAAAAACAAAGTTTAATATTGAGGAAATGAATTCTGCAAAAAATAAGGAAAATATGTCATAAACTATCGAGCAAAATATGAATCAAGTTCTATGGATTACACCCAAATTCTGAAGATGAGGATTCAACACAGGAAAGCAATAGTCAGGGGACTAAAATACCGATGTATATAAAAGGGTGTTGTATTAAAAATACACATCGTACTGAGCACAGTTCAGATGGTGCATATATTCACTTTAATGTACATGGGTTGATCGAAAGACTGCAGTTGCTAGTTACTGTTGATTATCACAACCATCGAGATATGCATAACCTAAATGAAATTATCTCTATAATATCTAAACTTCGACAAAAGGAATTATAGAATAGAACGACAACGAAGTTAGATGGAGGTAAATATTTATACATATTTTCGAAATTGTAAAATTGGAATAGTCTGCATTTGCATTTTGATAAGTAAACATCGTAATAAAAATGAGCGGGAAAGAATTATATCTTTAGATGCTATAAAAATTTTAGAAGAAGTTGTCATGGAGATGAAAAAAGTTTATCAAACAATTCAACTAGCCAACATTTGAATGGTATGCCTAATGAATCTCTGGCAAATACTAAAATAGTGCAAGATAAACCTACACATGATAATGTTGATGCGAAAGATCAGAACATAGACTCCAAGTCAGACGTTTCTGGTAGAAAAGAAAGAGACAACTTAAATCATATACTAAAGAGGATTTAAATAAAGCCATTGACGAAATAAACAAAGGATGGATTACTGGTTCAGAAGCATCCAAATCTACAATGTTCCAAAGCTACACTCTATACGAAACTCGGATCAAACGAAAATCGTGTACAAAATTTGGATATGTATACTACATTTCCCAATTAAAAGGAGGAAAAAGTGACTTTTTTGTGCGTGTATGTGTGTATTAGTTTAATAAATAAAATATATTTCTATTGAAGTGTACTTGTCAAGTATTTGAATTGAAATATAAATATTGTTTCAAACGTTTTGGTTTTATTTATATATAATGGTATTGTTAGGATACAATTACTCGGAAGAGTTTAGCAGAATCTTGGTTTATGTAATATCATAGAAGTCAAACAAAATTTAAACTAAAAGGTATGTTTCAAACACGTAGTTGTACTCATTTCTATTAAAATTAAATGTAGCGCTCTTTGTTATAATTCTTTTCATAAGAACTTAGATACCCATTTCAGTTGCAGGGGATATTTGAAAAATTAAACAATACTTCGGATATGTACCGATTGTGCCCGATTTGTGTGCGCACGAAACAACCAGTATGGAATGTATTCTATGAACTTGCACACGCGCAAGGGTGCGCATGGGCATGGGTGTGCATGCGCAGGGGGGCACGGACACATTACGAGTTAGAGGCCTTGGTATAAAATTTCCAGTTTTATGTTAAAATTTTTCTAAGTCAGAACTACTAATAATTTTACCAAGACCCAAAATATTCAAAATCTAAAGTAGTTACGAAAATGTATTCACTCTGTTGTTCCAGAGACCTCAACTTCATTCACTAATAATGTGCATGACTATACCCTAATAGCTTCGCATACTACATTAATTGCGGTTATGATGACGGACATATGTTGGACACCGCCATATCGCGTACATTTTCTTGATTAGGAACAGTTTTGCTATCCGATCTGGGTCGGTTAAAATCCGATCTGGTCGGATTAAAATCCGATCTAGGTCGGATTAAATCCGACCTAGGTCGGAGGAACCTCTCACCCTATGGGCAATTTCACTCTATGGGCAATTTCACATTCAAGGAACTTTGCCATTAATACACCCCACAACCAGACCTAGATCCGATTATGCACATAAAGAAATAGTTTAATATTATTGCAATATCACAAAAGTTATACGCAACAACCAATTTTATTAGTTTTAATGAATAAAAATATATTTCTATTGTAGTGTACTTGTTGCATCCGTCCTAGGTTGGATGTGGAGCTGTCAGGAGAATAGGTTAGCTAGTGTTGTCCGGAGTTAGGTTAGGTTAGCTGGATTTGTGTGGACTTAGGTTAGATAAAAGTAAAAAATTGATAGGTTAGGCTGTTTTAATGGGTTTTCTCATTAAAACCCATTAATAATTGCTTTTTAATGAGTTTTCTCATTAAAACCCCATTAACACTAATTGCTTTTTAATGAGTTTTCCATTAAAAACTAAGTGTGGACCTGGGTTAGATAAAAGGAAAAATTTAGGTGGGTCGGCGCCGCGGCGCTAACCTTTTTTCCATCAACCTGGAATCACGCAGAAAAAACTGGTTTGGTTGCTGTGGTAATGGAAAACCGTGGTGGTGCTGGGTTTAATAGAAATTGGAAACCTGGCTGTCTTTTTTAACCGTCCGGAACAGGCAAACTCGGAACCTTTGGCTGTATCGGCCTACGGTGTGCCAAAATTTTTTTTCATTAAATAAATTGATTGGCTTGCTTAAATTGCGTAATCGTCGGTTTAAGGGGGATTTATTGGGGTTGCCTCCATGAGGGGTCCACCTGGGTCGGTTAATCCCGGATCGGTTTAATCCGACCTGGATCGGTTTTGCCTGAATAAAAACGCCTTCGAAAATGTTGGCCATAATGGTATTGTGTTCGGGCTTGGTAATTGGTGGTGAATGGTTGGGCTGGCTTCTTTGAAACTTTTAATGGGTTTGGTGCTTGAGTTTGGCGTCAACACTTGCCGAACCTCTGTGCGTGGCTGCATCAGTGCCTTTGCCGTTGGTGCGGCTGGGCCGGTTCCCCGATTGTTTGTGAATGGTCGGCCGGCTTTCTACAATGAAATGGTTGGTGTGGTTAAAGGCGTTCGTTTGAAAATTTTGCAACCTGGTTGGCTGGTTCGGTTAAATTTTGTTTGAATGCTAGATTTGCCCTTGTTTCGGTGCTTATTAAATAAACCAAACGTTTGGATGTTTGTTCAGTTGAAATAATGTTTTTTTGTTAAAAAGCTGCACGCACCAAATCCTTCGCGCAATTGGAGGTGCGTTCGGTTCACGTTGATCCGGTTTCGTTTGGGTTTTGTTATGCTGAAGTGATCCTCGTTTTGTTGGTAATGTTTTCCTCTTTAATGATTTTTTCTTTTTCCCGGGCGACTGGCGATCTTTCCGGCATCGTAGGTTTATCTTTTGGTTGCCGGAGATTCGTTGTTACTTTGGTGGATTTTTTCATCTCAACTTCTGGCCTGGGTTCTTCATTCTTTCGCTCGTGCGATGTTTTCAAAATGCAATTTTGCCAAATATGTTGGTTGCCTCCTCTCGTTGTCGTTCAATTGTCGTTGGTTTATTTTTTCGTTGGGAATGTTCGATGGTTGTGATGCGGTGACGCTGCGATTGATCGGCCATCAAAGTGAATATGCGCCATCGGTGCTGGCGATGGCAATCAGGTTTCTCGTGTTTGGTTCGGTTGGTGTATTGAACATTCTTGGTTTTTGCGGGGTCATTCCCGGGCTTTGTTTTGGTTTTAAAACTTCTTTTAAACTGCTGCCGTCTTGGTCTGAATGGTGTTGCTGTGGGCATCTTGCCCTTTACGGTTTTAATGTTGTTTGTGTCGAGATCCTCTTTGTCTGTGATCGTGGTGATGCGCAATGGGTTAAATTTCTGGTCGGCTCTCGCTCTGCCTTTTTCGGAAATCTTTTGGTTTCTGTTATTAAACAAATATTGTGTGGTGAAAATGGTTTTAACGTTTGGGTGAATTGTTTTAAACTTTACAATTTATAATCGTTTTAAAAGCCTTTAAACCTGCGGGTTAAATTAAAATTGAAAACGTGTAATTGGTAAATTTTAAACCGTGCTCGTTCCCTGGGCTTGGTGCTGTAATGTTTTCCAATCTTGGTTATTCTATGTACTTTTGGCTGATCTGGCGGTTGGTCATTTTTACTTTCCGTTCCTGAAACAAATTTTGGGCCCTTTAGGTTTTTCAGGGCATTTGGCAAAACTGTTTAAATTGTTAAATTTATCTTACGGTGTTTAAAAGGTTGTTTAACTTTTTTGGTGGTTTAAGGTTGTTGTGGGCTTTCTCGCTCGTGTCCAAATCTTTAAAAGTCCGGGGTTTTAAATAAAGGGTTCAAATCGGTTCGTTTGGCGTTCCCGGCTGCGCTGCGGTCGGTTTAAATGTTTTCCGTGGCGGGTTTTTCGAAACCTCGATTGCTGCGTTTTTGCGTGCACGCGCACTTAGCCTGAAAATTGTATTAACGTTTTGAACTATAATTTTTCTGCTTAAATAACTGAATCATTCTCCGTAAGCATGGAAATTGATGGCGTTTACAATTAAATCAAAGTTATATTTGTTTCCGTATTGTTCTAGTGTGGGTGTGGAACGATGGTGTGGTCGACGTCGTCGCAATGCGGCTGATCATGCATTCCTAAATGGAAATCGTCTTATGGAACATTTAAAATGATTTCGAACACTCGGTCGGTGCGTAATGTGTTTGCTGGTTCATTGATGGGGTGAACAATTCTGACCCTAATAAATATTTTTGGGTTTAACTCTCGACTAAATCAATAAAAATGCAAAGTGTTTGTGATGGGTTGAATTTAATAAATAAGGCTGTTGGAACTTTAAAAGACGTGGAAATTCCCAGGAAAATTGCTTATGGTTACCAGGGTTCTCAGACAAACCGATACGGTTTAAATAATTAAAGGTGAATTATATCCGGGTGAGAATCTGCAAATCGTGAAGGTCATTCTTTGAAAAATTCGGGGAATGAGCATAAAATTGAAATCTTGCGATGTTGTTAAAATACTGCTGGTAATTTTGTAATAAAAATGGCGTTTGGTTAATCATCGGTAAAACCCGCTTATTTGCGTCTTCGGCTTGCTGCAACATAAGCTGGCGCTCGAACGGCATGGTGGGATGTTCCGTGTGTCGGTTATCGGTTTGATTAAATTGATGGATTTTCTTGGTTGACGTTACAAGTGATGCGGTACCTTTCGGCCAACAGTTGGCAACCGGTTGGCAATCCTATCCCACCATTATTGAAGTTGGTTTTGGTGGTCTTCAACCTGCCATCAAATTGCTGTGTGTGTTGATTTTCTCTTCGATTGGGAAATGTGCTTCAGTGGAATTCATTCATTTGCTCAGACTCAAACAATCGATTTGGGACCTGGAAAGAAGGGACTGACGATTTCAGGGCGGCCGCCTGGTTGGTGTTGGAAAGAAAATTTATAGAGGAAAATGAATGTTTTGCCCTGCTGAGTCAGAAACGGTGTTTTTAAATTGAGGGGGTTTGAAAAAATGTTGGTGAAAAATTTGGGTAAAAGGAAGGGCGATTGGCATGAGGGCTGTTTGGTTTTTGAATGGCAAGCCCCAGTTTAATGGGAGAAAATTTTAAAGGGTTTAATGTTATTACTATTAAAACTTTATTTTTTGATAAAGTTTTTTTTTTTTGTTTATTAAATTATTAAACTATCCTGTTTTTATTTTTGGGTTTAAAGTGGTGTACCCGCAAATAATAAACACAATATACCGCATGTTAACAAAAAGTTGTGGGGAAATTTAAAGACGAGTTTAACGGTGACTTGGTGTTAGAATTTGTAGGTAAGAAGGCTAAGTCCTACTGTATTGTACGCGAGAAGGACACGATTAAAAAAAAAAGATTAAAGGGATCTCACAAAGTGTAGTTAAGTAAAACCTGCGGGTGCTACAACCTATAACGAGCATATATTCCCAAAAGTGGTGGGCATCCAGCTACGCAACAGTGCGTGGGAGAATAAGGATTCTCCAATAAGAAATTAAAGTCATTGGGTAATGGTAGAAATGTTAAACCTATAAAGGCGATTATTAATTGTGGTTTAGTGACTGCGTTTGTGCACTCTTCGAGTGTCTTCGGCAATCTTCGATTGTTTCCAAAGCATGTCATTTTCGAAAAATATGGCGTAGAAGTTATTTAAAATTAAATTGCTTTATTAGTAAGTATTCTGTATACAACAAGTTGGGTGTTCCTTAGCAAAGTGTTTATTTAAAATTTGTATCCTGCAATTATTAATCAATTTCTAATACACCAACATAATTAATAGAAAGTCCAAGAAAAGAAATTATGAAACAGCTTTTCACATGATCGTTAAGAAATTAAAATATTTGCTGGATTACAAATAAATACAAATGAATTAAGGCTACATTGGAAGTTTCCGGAATTTGCGTTATAATGCTTCTACCGCGTCACGTAAGGTAATTTAGAATTGATTTACTTTCACTCTTATTATTATTTGAACAGTACTTAATCTGGTTTATTACATTTTGTTAATTCTGAAATTTTAGGTAGTTAATGATGTCATACACAAAATTAACATGACTGGTATCTAGCGAAAGTTGTAGCACGCATTTTCAATTACGAATGCATTCTTCTTTCATTACAGGAGAAATTCCATAGATTTCATACAAGCAAAATGTGCTTTCCATTTACATATTTAAAACACATTACATTGGAATGATTAGTTATTAAACTGTAAAAATAAATTATTAAAATTTTGCGTGCTTATTTCTTTGTATTGGTTAAAGCATATGTCTTAGGTAGCGAAAAGGTTTTAAAATGGAGTTAAATATATACGAGCAAAAATTTTAATAAGATTTGAGAGCTTTAAAGTATAATTTGCAGAGCGTGCTCCGTTTTCAAATCTGTTTGCAGATTCGGGATGTGCGTAAAATTTTAGACTAACAAGATGTATCGCATGACTAAAAAAATTTATAAGAACGGTCGGAAATCGCAACAGGTAAGAAATCTTAAAATTGTGGTAGCTCCCTGGGGGATGGTGCAATCTAAAAAATTCTTAGAAATTCGGGTAGCTGAGAAAATTCTAATATTAATTGATACCAAACATGATAGGTTTATCTCGAAAGATGCATTGGCTAGACGAAGAAAACTATTTGGTTCAGAATGTTAGCGGTAAAAAATCTTAAAAATAGGTTTATCTCGTGTGTGGAAATGAGGATGCTCATTTATCTCGAAAGATGAAAAATTTAAGATATATTTATCTCGAAAGATGAAAAATGGTTAGTCGAAGAAAACTTTTTGGTCCAGGGCGGTGGCGGTGGCGGTGGCGGTGGCGGTGGCGGTGGCGGTGGCGGTGGCGGTGGCGGTGGCGGTGGCGGTGGCGGTGGCGGTGGCGGTGGCGCTGTGCTCGACCCATCCACATCTCCTACTATCGGTATTAGAAAGAGGGCAGTGGCTATTTCGGTGCTTAGAGTGGCAGAGACCATAGGGGTCGGTATTGCATTCTAAGACACATTACTGCAATGTGGAAGGAAACGGTAAACCATCACGTTACCTCCCAAGTACACAACGTACTTAAATTGTTACTAAAGATGAAGGCACCCTCTGGGGTAAAAGTTTCCGGAGTTAAAATAGTCCCCCAATTGGATCTCCGGGAGGGACTACTTCGGAGGATGAGATCGGAAAGTTTAGAAAAAGAATCGGAAAGGAACATTTTGCGAGTCGGAGCGTGGAATCTCATAAGCATAAGCAAATAGGTAAGCTAGAGTACTTGAAAATTGAAATGGATAGGTTAGCATTAAACATAGTAGGGGTTAGCGAAATTCGATGGACAGGCGGGGCATGTTTGCAGCGGAGACTTTAGGGTAATTCATAGAGAATCAGACGAAGGAAATTTGGGTGTGGGTATATGCGAAAAAAGATAAGACACTGTGTAGAAAACTATTTACAAAAGAACGAAAAAATACTCATAACTAGATTAGAGTCTAAACCGGTAAATAGGTAATTATACAGGTCTACATGCCCACTTCTAGCTACAGTGAGGAAGAGGTGGACGGAATCTACAAAGATATCGAAAACATATTAAGATGCGTAAAAGAACATAAAAATTTCATAATTACGGAGGATTTTAATGTAGTGGTAGGCGAGGCAGGAAAGGAGCAGTAGTGGAATTATTTGGATTAGCCACGGGAAACGACAGGGGTAGAACTCTGCAACCATAACAATTTAACCATTACAAACACGCCATTTCAACTTCATGCTAGAAGAAGATACACCTGGAAGATGCCAAAAGATATAGCAAAATAAAACATGGATTATATTCTTGTTAGACAACGGTTTAGGAATCAATTAAATGACTGTAAAAGCTTCCCAGAAGCATATATAGACACTGACAACAACATCGTAATTATAAAAGCAACTCTTAAATTTAAAATTTTTTAAAAAGGGAACGGAAAAGAGTACTTTGACTTTGATCAACTAAAAGATAAAATTATCCACGAAAGAATTGAAAAGAAAGTCAAAAGATTGCTTAAAAACACCGAAAAAATTTCTGACACGAAAGAAGTACAAACAGAATGAAGTAACATTGAATCCATCTTAAACATAGCCGCCAGAGACATTCTGGGGTACACACAAGAAGAAAATAAGAAACCATGGGTAACAAAGATATTCTAGATTTAACAGAAAACCAACGAAAATTCAAAGATAGGCCAGACGAAGCAGGAAAACAAAGATACATGGCTATAAAATGAAAAATTATTCGCAAATGCAGGAAATCTAAAGAACAACGGATAGATAAAAAGTGCAAAGAGATGCAAACTAAGATGGAAATAGGAAAGACAAACGAAGCATACAAACTAGGTCGAACGAGACATCGTTGTAGAAAATGTAGAGAAAGTGGTTAGATAGCAAGAATATATAGGGAATTGATATACAAGACAGGAACTAACAGCACTAGAACAGTAATCAGACATTGAAAACGATGATTTGGAATATCCTATACTTAGAGATGAGTTTGAATTAGCATTAAAGGGTCTGAAAAATGGTAAGGCACCAGGTATAGATAAGGTGCAAGCAGAGACTCTAAAAGTCGCTGCACAGTCGCTGCACAAGCAGTAACAGAAGTCTTTTCCAACTTGTAAACTATATGTATGAGACAGGCGAGATACTCCAATATTTTAAACGTAACAACATGATCACTATACCAAAAAAGAAAGCTGCTGATAGATGTGAAAACTTTCCAACAATAAGTTTGACAGCACATGTTTCAAAAATATCAACTAGAATTGTACAAAAACGGATGGAAAAACGAGTTGAAGAAAAACTAGGAGAAAATCAATTTGTGTTTCGACAAAACAAGAAAACACGGGAGGATATTTTTGTTCTGAGGGTACAATAGAAAAGGGAGGAAACCTGTGTACAGGGTTTGTAGATCTGGAAAAAGCATTCGACAATGTAAAATGGAAAAAATGATCGAAATACTCAAGAAGATTGGAATGAGTTTTAGGGATAAACGGATAGCTTATAGCTTATACAAAGAGCAAACATCGGTAATAGAATTAGAGTGGAAACGTAGAGAAGTAAATACTAGGAAAGGGGTGAAACAGGATGTGCCCTATTTCCGTTAATTTTTGACTTGTACATCAAAGAAGCAATGAATACTGTCAAATGCAAAAAGATATATGGAAATACGATACATGGACAAAAGATTGATATGCTTAGATTTGCAGATGATATAGCGGTATTAGCATCTAGCAAGGAAGAGCTAGAGCACTCTTAATGAATTGGAAACAGTACTAACAGAGAGGTACGGTTTGAAATTTAATAAAATAAAACTAAAGTACTAGTATATAAAGGAGGGGAAAATAAGTCAAAACCCAGAATACAGATAGGAAACGAGAATTTACAGAGGTTAAGGGTTTTTGCTACCTATAGGAAGACAAATAACGCAAGATGAAAAAAGTACAAAAAATATAAAAAAAAAGTTAACACAAGGTTGTGCTACATTTAACAAGAAAAGGCAACTACTTGTTCAAAGACAATAAACATAGAAACAAGGAAAAGGTTGTTGAAAGCATATGCGTTGAGCACAGCAGTGTACCGCTGTGACACTTGTAGAAGAAGCGGACAGGAACAAATATAGAAGACTTTGAAAAGTGGTGCTACAGATGTATGATGAAGATATCATGGACAGACAAAGTTAAGAATCAAGAGATTCTAGAAATGGTAGAAGAAGAATAATATCTGTGGAAAACAGTAAATAGTAGGAAAGATATGACGATAAGTCACATAGTAGGACATAACGGAATAGTGCGGAATATATTAGAAACAGAGATAGGAAAAAAAAGATAGATGTAGACCTAGGTTAGACTATTGCACACAGATAGTCGAAGATGTTGACTGTGGGAATTTCAGTAAAATATGTAGGCTAGCTCAGAATAGAGATCAATGGAGGTACGCGTCTAATCAGTTTCAAGAAGGAAAACTTAATGAGAAAAAAAGTAATTGTACTTGAACCTGATGGTTATTATAAGCAACTACAGGTATTGGTTTTGCAATATTCTCAATTAATATTGATTGTAATAAAGGATTTATTGGTAAACTACTAATTCAGTAAATGTCTAGGCGCCGGGGGATCTTGGTAGCTGTAGGTTACTTAATTCTTTTCCAATACCACTGAGTATTGGTGAAATTGGGTACATATTTAGAAATCAATAGACGGGGAACCGAACCGTATTAAACAAGGAAGAACAACGGCTGTATTCAAAGACAACAAATATAGAAACAAGCAAAAATTGATGAAAGCATATGTGTTGGACACAGTACTATGTGGCTATGAAATAAGGGCGGACAGTAGGAGAAGCAGACAAGAAAAATGTAGAAGTTTGTTCGAACGTTGTGCTTTAGATATATGATGATGATAGCATGGACGGACAAAGTTAATAAAAAAAGGTTCTAGAAATAGTAGAGGAAGAATAATATCTGTGGAAAACAAAAAAATTAGGAGAAATAGAAGGACAGAACATGTTCTAAGGCAATTGGGGGACAGTGTGGGATATACTACAAGCAGAGATAGGAAAATAGAGAGGTAAATGCAGACCTAGATCAGACTATTGCACACAGGTAGTGAAAGATGTAGGCTGCGGAAATTTCAAGGAATTGTGTAGGATAGCTCAGAATGGAAAACAACACAGGACGCGTCTAACCAGTTCCAGGACTGAATACCTAATGATGATGAATAATTTTTTAATTTACATCTGTATAATATTTATTTGAAGCGTTTAATGCTTTTTGGTTTTGTGTTGGGGATTGCATGTATTCTTAATGTCGATTGTTTAAAAATATTCCACGACTTAGTAAAATGCTCTACTTCCGCAGTTTTCCATTATTATTAGTATAAGTTTGAGTACACCAATATTTCTGTATCTTGTAAGTAGTGGGGTAAGGCCGGTCCTAATTCAAAACGTGCTCACACGTATTTTACATATGTAAAATACACGTGCACCGTCTTGAATTAGGACCGGCCTTATATACTTTCAATGTAAAATACTTGTGGGCACGTTTTGAATTAGGACCGGCTTTATATTACTTTCAATGGAACATACATACTTCAAAACACACGTATGTGGAAAAATGTAAATGCAGAGAAAAATATGTGTAGCTGTAATCCTAGCGGTCGCTTGATACATTTCAGAATAAAATTAATAACTGTTTATTTGGGCATTGAACTTAAACATATGCCGCGCATGTGCTGTATCCGTATCCATAAATATAGATTTCTTTTCAAACGCGCCTCTTTTGTATAAACTTAGAAAAAAATTAACGTGCTACCAGCGGTCAGTTGATGTATATCACAGAAAGATTAATAACCTTTCTAATCTGCAGGAAATTACTTGTGCATTTAGGCTATTATATCCTTCAGAAGATTTAATAAGAAATCACAGTTATTTACAAAAGCGATCAGTTAATTTGTATAAGGAAAGGTGGATATTGTATAAGGTTGTGCTTACATACTGTAGTCTGTTTTACATGAGAGTTCGAGGGCAGAGCTAGATGATGTTGAACTACAATGGGAGTGGTTATTAACCCGAATTGGCGGAAGAGTCATGGCTAATTGAAGAGGAGGGCAATTAAATGTTACTTCTATCTGCTAGTTTCACTGACGTAATATATAATAAGCTAAGTTTTATATGTATATATAGTGTAAATTGTTGTGTAAATAAAGGAAAATTACTAAATGACACTGGTATATTTTGGATCTCTTACTTATTTTACAGAGAAATGCAAAATGAATATTTTGTTAAAATTCAAATGCTACTTCTATTACTATAACTACATTTTTAGTCAATTAAGCAATTTTAGGTAGGTTTCAAAAATGTGTAAAAAATAGCTATAGACCGAAACTCTGGGCGAAACTCATATAAGTCGTTAGAACTATTGTAGAACTATAGAGCAACACCAAAATGTTAATGGAACTGCCGGCAAACTGATACTTTACTCTTGTGTGCGGTGTGGCGCTAAGTTTCAAAAATGTGTAAAAAAAAAGCTATAGACCGAAACTCTGGACGAAAGCTACATAAGTCGTTAGAACTATTGTACAACTACAGAAGAGCACCTATAAGTTGGCTGGAACTGTCGGCAAACTGATACTTTACCCTTGTGTGCGGTGCGGTGCTGGCGGTAAATTTTAGGAAATTGTTAAAAATAGTTAGAAGTCAGAACTATTCTTAAAATGTATCAGTAACTGTAGAACTCTTCTGGAACTATAAGATTTTGTATTTGAAAAGCCTTTTTCTAAAAGTTGCGGTGCTACTGGAAGATAGCACCTCATATTTTCAATTTGTCATTTTTAACTAATTTGGCGGAACTATTGATATAACCTATCAGAAACTGTAGAACTATTGGGGGTGCAAATAGAACTATTGATAAAAATTGCGGTGCTAAAAAATGAGGTGCCATGGTGCCAACTTCACACGCACAAAGTTATGTTTGTTACTTTCTTGTCTAAATTGTGTCATATTATACCTGGGGTGCAAACTTCTTGACGATGTGTCCATTGGTGTGGGTTTGTAATAATTGTTCGGTCGATTTAACGTTTATTGCGGATAAGGTCTCGCAAAATTATTCGTGGAATTGTTAGATCTTGTTACATTATTCGCGAAATTATTGTTGGATCTTACATAATTATTTGAAAAATTATTGTTGTGCTTAGTCCACGAAGGATTGTGTATTTGTCTATTAAATGTTGTTTGAAGTCGATTAAATGTATTAAAATTTCGTTTTGGCGTGAAATTGAAATTCTGATTTCGATCGTTAAAATTAAATTGTCTCTGATACACAGTCTGTGGGTTGTTTTGTTGATACGTTGGTTTAAATTGAACTGGTTGGTGTTTCTGATGGGATTATAGTTTTTGTTCAGATTCGGATTATATAAACAATTTCTATAATAAAATACATTCTCTTCTTCTATTAGTAGAGTCATCGCGGTTTCTAAATTCGGTGGGTTTTTAACTCTAATTTTATCGGATAGTCTTTCCGGTAAGGCATTTAGATACGTGTCTAAAGCCAATTCGTCGTATACTTTTGTTTTTATTTGTTGAGTCATTGGACCTTCTTTTTACAATTTTAATTTAGTTAGTATCAGGCTCTTTACGTCCTGAATTTTCATACCAAATTGATATGGAAATTTGATTCGGCTAAGTTGTAAACTAAGAAGATCTCTCACTAAACATTTAATATTTCGTAGGTCTTCAAAATATGCAATTATAAGTCTCTTATAAGTGTTCCAGTTATTCAAGTCTTCACTACTAGCAAGTAGTGTTAGCGCTCGTCCCGAAAGTTTACTAATTATTGCGTAATAACCAATCATTTTCTTAATCGTTATTTGCTTGATAAAACGTGATTAAAAATGTTTCACACGCAGAAATAAAATTTTCAAAAGTAATTTGATTTCCGTCGTATATCGATATTGATTCTAAATATAATTTTAAGTTGTTAAAAGTCATTTCGTTAGCTCGTTAATAATAATAAAATAATAAAAATGATAGAAATAATATAAATAGTAAAAATAATTTTAAAAAAATTGTTCGCACTTCTCAAGATTGGAAGCAATTACATACAAATCTTATATGCACATAAAACAATATTTATATCACAAAACACAAAATAATAATAATAATTCAATTATAAAAATCAAACGTAAATTTTTTCGTTATTTAATTAAACTTGAGTTTCCATACTCACATGAGAAGTTTCATTATGTCTTATTTTCTACGTTGAGAACCCAGACGATGCTTGTTCTGTTTCTCTGTGACTGAAGAATCGATGCTTGTGTTCACCTGAATGTGCAAAGCTCGTTTTCGCATTAAGAGTGGAAACTCACAAGTTGGAAGTTGCAATTGTTCTTCAAGCCTTGCGAATCATCCTACAGACTGAGCCAATTACAGGATGGGCCTTGCTAATTGATTTCTTGAAAACCAATATTCATATAATCTCTAGAAAAAATCATGCAATTAACACACACTGTACTTTACTTATTTATTAATTCACAAAAATGGACGTTGTATTTTGCTCTGCTACTCTTGTCCTGCTTTCACACCGTCAGAAGAAGATTTTATGTGACATGCACTTAATACTACAATAGAAATGTCATGGGAACTAAAAAGCTAACGCCAATCTTTTAATCTGATGTTTGTATTTCCTTTTTGACAAAATTTCAAGCTAACTACTTTAAGTATTCATAAATAATTTATAAGAGATAAATGACCCATAATATTAGAGCAAACATATTAAACTAGGCACCGTTGCAATTATAGCTAAGACTTACACATTAATAATGATGGAAATGGTTTAATGAAAAAAGTACAACACGTATACGAATACTAATTACAAAGGCGTTATTTTGTATAAAGCATTCGCATTTGGTAACAAGGAAGATCCTAAATAATTGATGTTAATAAAATTGGGCAATTTTCTTATTTTCATTCACGCCCAGCTTCCGATTTTAATTCTAACCGTATACGTCGATGGCATTCATTTGATGGAAAATAGTGCGCAAATGAAAATCTATAACGATGATGCGTAAAACGTTCAAATCATTCAGATACCCATTGCTTATATTAAAAACGATGGGATTTTATTCCGAAAAATACTATTGGAATGTTAAAACAGCGGGACTCCTGTACTTAACATTAAGTGGATTTAACATCATCATGGTAGTTTTGCAATGCTTTTACATCGATAAAAACGTTTTCGAAGTTGCTAGCATTTTAGAGGCTTTGGGCATTTTTGGACAGGTAAGAGTGTTTTTCAATATTTGGCATTGGAGTATACGTTCTTATCCTAGCTAGCTACTGACCAAAATAAAACATGTAATATTACACTAATTTTCATTTCATTTATCCAGGTAAGCGAGAAGATGATAGGAAACTAGTAAGAGAACATGTGTCTTCGAGTACTTGTGGGCAAAGTATATTTGAAAGCTGTAGTCAGTTGACAGGATACCGAGAAGGCGACCGTGTTTTACATTCATAATAATTTACAACTGCCGACGCAGGTGTTTTATATATATATATATATATATATATATATATATATACAGGGTTAGTAAAAAATCTCGGAACGGTCAAATAGTAGCTTCCTGTCTATAACTGACATAAGTCAAAAATTGACAATGTCAGATATGATTGACAAAAATGCCGAACGTAATTGAAAGTTAGGTTGATGTATCGTTGTGTACACGATTTAAAATTTGTAAATTTCCCAATTGTGTCATCGGTCTCAGTGTCGTAATTGGTAAACGCATGGTTCCGGCAAAACTAGGATGCAGGTTCAAGTCCTGTCCAACACCTTATATTTTCCATCTTTCAATTACTAGCTCGATTTGAAATGATTATTTGGGCTTTGCATAAAAGTCTAAGTTATTATTTCATCTTATTCACTATATATATATATATATATATATATATATATATATATATATATATAATTTATTGTGCAGTTTCCTTTTACTTATCTCCAACCTAAAATTAATTCGAGCCCCACAACTTGGGTGCCATAATTTATTGTGGAATTAACATGAATCTAGCCCCACGTTTTGGGCGCCATAATTTATTGTGAATCCTAGCTCGAATCTTTCCCCACGAATTGGGTCGTCATAATTAATTGTCTTGTTTACCTGTTGAATCGCCCTCGGCTGCTCTCCACTTCTTTCTTACTCGCTAAAATTCCTTAAAATTACCACAGACACCTACCTGTTAAATCTAAAATTTCCCGCTCAATATCCCATGCTAAAACCTAAATAGAAATTCACACACTACAATCACACACTTAAAAATAACTCAATTAACCAAATATATCACACTCTATTTATATAAGATCAGTATTAGATTTTCAAAAACACCATTTCTTCATGTACACTCGTATGGTCAATAATTTTACAACAATAATAATGCAAATCGATTTAAACACATATTTTTATTAAAGTAAGAGGGCGTTCCTCATACCTTACGTTAACCCTTTATCTTATCCTGAGCTCATAGTGAAACTCTATAAATGTGCATACAAATTTACTGCACTACCAAATATTAATAAGTCCTCTATACCTCTTTACAACATCTCTTGGTTATCTGTAAATTAATTAATTATTCTTGACTTTCAAAAAGCAAATTCATTTTAAGTCTCATAAATTTCTATTTATGAAATATCAAATAATATAAAACACACCAAAGCACAAATCAACATAATCACAAACACCATGAAAATATTCACCATTTAAAGTTCAATAAAATGGCCTACCTGATAGCTATCTTCTGAATGTAGTCTACCAACTAGACCAAGCCGTCTGCTAGGTCCTCAGTCCATCGAATAACTCCCCGGTCGAATAACAATGTCTGCCATGCATGACGCTACTCAAAATCTCTTCTTGTCCAATTTACAACTAAAAATGTCCAATCTCCAAAATTTAACTTTAATACCCAAAAATCGCTTTTTTCATCATCCACATAATTTTACTCTTTATTAATTTCGTGCATTCTAAACACCACAATAACAATCTTTGTACTTACATACAATATTAACTTGCACCAAAGATCGCTTGAATTAGCTTTTACATAAATTTGGATTAAACTGCACTAATTCACTTGCAAGTAACTATATGTATCGCAAATGGCTGATGAAATAAAAGAAAGCGAGGCCCCTCTGCAACAATGATTAAATAACCCAGAATTCACCCCCCTCCGTTTCTAAATTGCACGTGCATTTGTGTACCCGTTCCACCAATTCTTAAAATTGTTTTCTAACCGTCTTGCATTTCAGCGAAAAAGCTTTAACGTATCTCGGTTTTTCGTAAATTTTAGCAACAAACACACCAATACCCGGTAAACCGTATCCGACCATCAACTATCACTTTTAATTCCCTGAAAATTAACCTCTACTATTTAGTTGTTACGCGCCTTAAACTTGAACAAAACACCTTTTATCTCGCTTGTATTTATAGCTTCATCTCACGTTTATGCCTTCACCAGCTGAATATCTACCCTTCTTAATCCACCAATCACCTTTGCTTGGTTCCTTTCTTCCGCTTTCAACCGACGCTTGCCTGCTTATAAATTACCTTGAAATTATTGATTTTCTGTTCCTCCGCTACAATACGTTTGTTTAAGTCTCCTTACTATACTAGCTCTGCATTTGATCTTTGTTTCTCGTTTGTACCTATACATTTTTGATCTATCTTTGTTCCTCCATGACAGTTGTCTCCGGCTCCATCCTATACTACCTCCCGAATTAAAAATCGATATCTTAACAAACATTCTGCGTTTTCGTCAGTTTTATGTGGTTTTGCTTTTGTCCCTGTTACAAATTGACTACGTTGATTCCAACGGTCTTCCGTGTTCCAATAAGCTATTAAAGTTTGTTTGTAGCAATTTTATCAAGAAATATATCTTTCCTTGTTGTTTTGTTATGCTTTTAACCGTCTTGGATTTTACGTTTAAAAAATAAAAGTGTTATTTTAACACATGCTCAACGCTTTTATACTCCTGTATACTACTTCACTACAAATTAAAGATGCTATAATTTTACCCCATTATTATTTTTTATGCCCTATATTTACAAAAATACTATTTTACATGATTTCTAGCTAAATATGCCTAACTAAATTACCTCTACATTATTTATACACTACCTAAGCTCTACAATAATTGTTAAATATATCCTACTTTTCTAGCTGAATAAATTGATTTTCTAATATCATATGACTATTAACCTATAACTTAATTTGTGCCTTTATGTATTAAATGACCTCTTAGTTACACGATAATATATATATATATATATATATATATATATATATACACCGGGTGTTCCATTAAGCGTATCGCGCGGCTGTATATCATAAAGTATAAGGCCTAGGGCTTTGCGGAAAAAAATTTATTAAGTAAAGTGGCCAAGAGAAATTGCTGGAAATTATTTTTAAGTTTCAATTTCTACTGCAAGGGAGAGTATTTGCTAAGGTCAACAACAAAATTCAATTTTTCTTTCAAAATTTAAGCACAAGGTATTATGCTCAAAACGCGAATAGACAATTATCTTTATTATTTACAACTTTTATTTGAATTTTTTTTCTGTAGATCGCACAAGAACAGCTGCAGGACCTAGTGAATTGGTTTACATGTAAATAGGGTTATCTCAAAATGCTCATGTTGGAATTTAATAATCTTAGAATCGTTTGAAAGAGAATTTCTTAGGGATCAAGAAAAACGATTAAATTGATTTTTCTAATGTTTCCTAAATATGTTAGAGGGCGCTTTTTACAATCATGCCAGTTTTTGTTCATTTACTTAAAAGAATTAAATAGAAAGACATATTTATCAAAGGGGAATTGAATGAAGGGTAAAAAAACAAAGATTTTAGTGAAAAACGCACTTCGATGTGGTAAGGGATTATACTTTTTAATATCGAGCTAGTGTCATGAAATAATTTTCAAAAATGCACAACTTTAAAAAAATATTTCTTACCCTGTTACTTTCTGCTTCAAAAATCTTCAGCAGCTTCCCTGGCTAGCTCAGCTGTGCCTCTTATCGGATACCTAAATTTACAGCCTTTCTTCTTTCACACTCGCACACCATTCAATAAAATCACCAAATAATACAACAATCATACAATCTTTTATTTACCGCTATTTACAGACAAATTATTCATATGTATAAAAACAGTTTGGTACACTAATTACAAACTAAAAAAAAGTGATATGTTTTTAAAGTCCTTGATTTTCTACTTATTTGCAAACAAATTTAATGAGATATGAGTAGATGGGCCCCACATATTACCCTACATTGACTGTACACTGGAGTATTGTGAGTTCATAATAACCCAGTTTATTTAGTATATGCCTTTTACCTTGCATAAATTAATACAAAATTGATAGACCCTTTTACCCCTTACAATCTAATTTATATTCAGAATAAAATTTAGTAAGTTTTAAACACACCCCCTTACAATATTTAAAACCCCAATAAATTGTCCAGTACATGCATCTATTCCAATAAGTTTATATAACCATAAATAAACCCCAAAAATCACTCACACAACAACAAAATTTCACAAAAGTTTATTAGACAACAGAAATTTGAAATAAATTACCTGGAGAATGCTTCAGGCTTCCATTCCTTCGACGACGATCACCAGAACCCCTTGGCTTCGTGACCATGCGCTGTGATACACAACGGATTCACAGATGATAACCCCATTTGCGAGCGAAGCGCCTCGATTCAAAGTACCATTCCATCTCAGCCTACACTCCTGGTTGTTAGTGAAGCTTACCCCACATATATTATACTTCCATTTATTGATTTTCTAGCTTAGTATTAGTAGTCAAACCTCTATTAATTTAATTTACACTACACGTATTTTGCGTTAATAAATAGAAGGCCACTATTAATAATTTGCACGTGCTAGCACTATATTTACTGTATTATGAACATATCTAATACTCACATAACCAAAACTCTACTATCATGTTGGTCTACTGTAGTAAAGTAGTATACAAGCGACGAGACGACAAAGAGGCAAAGAGGATCCCAGTAACTCAGGTCGAATATTTATATCGTTTAAAATGCTACTCCTGGACAGACTTCACATGAAAATCTTATTTTCAAATTTAGATTCTACAAATTTTGATACAACCGTGTTGAAATTTCCTGAAATTTCTTCAGTCTACGTGCCGTACGTATCCGAAATCGCTTTCACCTATCCCGTTTGTCTGCGTTTGTAAAACTGTCTGTGCTTAACCAATGATAATATCCTCTGTCGTATTATCCGCCTGTATTATCTTCATCTCCGTCTGATGCATGTATGCTCTCGCGTTCAAAACCCCACTTGCGTTATAGAAAATCGATATTGCTGACAGCTCAACTCCACTCCACGTGTGTTAGTAAGTGCGTTTTAAATATCAACGCTTCTATTTCTGTCTCTATTAGTAGTATATAACTGATCGTGCATTTCCTTTGCTCTTAAAGAACTTTGTTAGCTTGTTATTCAAACCAAACTGACGGTTGAAAATATTTTCTATGAAGTCCTGTCTTAATTTGCTCATAATTTCAACGAATGTAATCTTTTTAAAAAACGCAGGTGTTCGGTCATTATCGACCGTTTACCACAACAATTCTTAGATTTTATATTTCGTCGTATCCAATACAACTGACATTTGCTTGTTACAACGAACTTTTGCCTTAGAATTATTGATTTTCTTTCTCTAGTGGGTATTCTTATGTTTTTGCGTGTTGAATAAGAAAAATTAAAATTAATTATACGTATTCTATTTGGCTTAAAACTGTTTTTCTTTATGTACCTTTTAACCTTCCAATTATTAATTATAAAAATACGTCAATACTTGTCCGTTCTCCCTAAATGAATTAAATAAATTTTTCGCGTAAATAATTTGTCTTTTTCTCTATACAGGGTGGTTGAAATTTTATTGTTTACCCCAAATCTAACCCTTTGAATCCACAACATAATCCCCTATTTCAATTCGAAGAAAACTCCCCAACGTTTTCTCGAATTTAAATATCTTGATTTCTACCACTTAATATTACATGCTATTTCTATACACCTATCTACTCACCTAACACTACCTATACTTATTTATCTAACCTATCACTACATATCTACCTATTTCTACCAATTTCTATCTATATCTAATTATTTCTATCTATCTACACCTATCTTTATTTATAACTAACTATTCACACCAATCACTACCTTCTACCTAACTATTCCTATCTATTACTAACACGTCACCCTCTCATTTCTGTCTATTTTCTCTTTTTATTTTACCCTTTCGTAATTTATAGACTTTTTAAGTACCTCACTTTTATACTTTTCTACCTATCTTCACTTTTATACTTTCTACCTATCTTCACTTTTATACTTTTCTATCTATCTTCTACTTGTGTGCCTCTGTTATTTTTAACCTTACCTACTATCACTATCTATTTCTTATCCTAACTATACACACTTAACTCTATATCTACATCTAGTTATCTTCCCCTATTCATCCTATACCTAATTCTATTTTTCTATATACACCTATCTCTATCTTTAATTGTCTTCCCTTATTTATTCTATTCCTACTTCTACTTTTCTATATACACCTATCTCTATCTCTACCTATTCAAATTCTACACTACCCTTCACCAATCTCTATATTTTTATCTATTAACATGTCTCTTTCTTTAAATCTGACTCTTTTCTTGATCTCTCATGTCTTTCTTCTCACTATCCTAATACACTTCATCCCTATTTTTCCTCCTTTTATTCTTATACTTATCATCCCTGTTATTTTACATATAATAAAATCATCCCTATTATTCTGACTCTTAAATATTTCTTCTTCAGTCCCTATACTTGTCTGTTTCTTATTTATTATTGTTTCCTTTTCTGCGGACAAACTAAACGATACTATCTCAATATCTTTATCTTTTCCCTCTACAGAAAACTCTTCATATCTTCTAGACCCTTCGTGTACAATATTTACCCCGTAAAAATCTCCTAAATTTAAATTACCAAAACTATCTTGGCCACTTAACTCCCTTATGCCTACTTTTACCTCTTGTGTGTCACATAATGCTGTCTTCGCCTCTACTTTTATTAACTCTAACTCGTTATTCTCTAACAATGTTGCGCTTGATTCTACCTCTAAAACATGCTCATAATTTAACGCTGTGCTTGCCTCTACCTCTACTAACTCTGAATGCTTTTGTAATAACTCTTGTACCTCCCCTAACTTTTTTTCCGGGCACTTAATGGTGTCGATCTCTATCACTTCTTCCTCATCTACCTCCATAACATTAACATATATCCCCATGTCATCCTCTGTGACATCATAACTTGCCTTCCAGGGCAATATCCTATCCCTAATCCTAACTATTTTCCTCTCCATATCTATTGTAACACCTAACTTCATCATACAATCGACAATTTCAAAATAACTGCACTATTCACAACAGCAAATCGCTTTTTATTCGGCGCAACCAGATGACTTCTTTTTATTGGCATTATCCTGTCACACACTTTATACTTAATTTCATTGACGAATTCCTCCGATACTAAACTCGCCTCAACTCCTAAATCTAATAACGCTCCTTAATTTTTTTCAAAAATTTTAATATCAATTATGGGCAAACAAAATTTTTCTATTACTTCTGACTCAACTTCTTCCTCTATTTTTAAAAATTCCTTTGGATGTTCATACTTGTACACAGTGATGTCTAGTGGTTTGTCCTTGTCTAAAAATCCTGTCCCGGTCTGGTCTCCCTACTCGGTCCCGGTCTCGCTACTACCTCCGCATATGTCCGTGGTGTGTCTACCCGATTAGTATTATCGTTTTCCCTATTGTTCGTCGTTGTCCCCTTCATGTCTGGTGAACTGTTTTGTCTAGTCACCCCCTGTCTGGGTGCAGGTCCCCTACATACACTGTTGCTCCTGAAGGTCCGTCTAGGTTCCCAATTTTGTTTACTATATGCAAAATTCGTCCCCCGTCTTGCGTAGTTGTCCCGTCTGTTCTCAAATCGTACAGCGTTTACCTGTCGTTCCCTATGTTCTCGAGGTTGTCCACTACTCACATCATCATACCTTTGCAGGTACTCCAAAAACATCTCCCTGTCCACAATGTTTTGCACCGCTACATGTTGCTTCACCTCAACCTCGAAATGTCGTGATAAATACTTAATTATTTGTCTGTCGGTCAATGGTGGATTTAATTGTTTTGCTATGCTATACTTGCGTATAGCGTATTGCTCCCTACTTCCTGCAAACTCATCTTTGAATTTTCCTGTGATTAGATCGTCTCGTTCTTGGTCTTGTCGGTGGTCACTCCAATAATGTTTAAGAAATCTGTCCTCAAAGTCATTATACGTGTCGATTTTCGGTCCTATTAAACTATACCATGCTACAGCATGGTCTTTCAGTAACGCTTTAACAACATCAAGTTTCGCCTGTTCGTCATACAAATTATTAACCAAACCTGGAATGTTATTAATAAATATCTGAGGATTTACCCTACTATCCCCATAAAATTTCATTTGTTGATCCAGCGACATAATCCCTGTTACGAATCTTGGACCATCCCCCATCAAAGTTGCTACATTTTGTTTAATAGCGGTCACTTCTCTCTCGACCCTACCTAACTGATTCCTATACGAGTCCGTTACCTCAGTCATTTTAACGTTAATTTCGTCCTCACAGAAGATCCTTACTTCTGCCCTTAATTGCCCCATTTCCTGACTTAAACCTCTAATATCACGCTCATTTTTATCTACTCTATTTTCTACCTCCTCCATTTTTACCGTTAACTTGTTTTTAAAATCAGAAAATTCCCTGGTAGATTTTTATATTTTATCCCCTAATTCCTGGCTCAGTTGTTCAAATTTTCGATTCGAGTCCTCTCTAAGCCCGCTTAATGTCTCATTCATCCTTTCAAGCATCCTCATTATCAATTCATTTCCAGCTTCTCCCGACTCTGTCCTCGACTGATCCCTACTACCTCCAGCTTCCTCCATTTTTCCTGCTTTATCAAATAAGGCACTATCCTCCTTTCCAATTTACATTCATTGGCTTCTTAACCACTCAAGACAGACTCTTTCAGATCGCCAGTTTCCTGGAATAAAATGTTTAAATTTTATTTGGAGCTCGAGCCTCACGTTGGGGTTGCTATAAGATTGCTGTGGTAGGGGATTCTACCTTTTAACATCGAGCCAGTGTCATGAAATAATTTTCAAAAATGCACAACTTTAAAAAAAAATTCTTACCTTGTTACTTTCTGTTTCAAAAATCTTCAACAGCTTCCCTGGCTAGCTCAGCTATGCCTCTTCTCAGATACCTAAATTTACAACCTTTCTTCTTTCACACTCGCACACCATTCAATAAAATCACCAAATAATACAACAATCATACAATCTTTTATTTACCGCTATTTACAGACAAATTATTCACATGTATAAAACAGTTTGGTACACTAATTACAAACTCAAAATGTGATGTTTTTAAAGTCCTTGATTTTCTACTTAATTGCAAACAAATTTAATAAGATATGAGTAGATGGGCCTCACATATTACCCTACATTGACTGTACACTGGAGTATGGTGAGCTCATAATAACCCAGTTTATTTAGTATATGCCTTTTACCTTGCATAAATTAATACAAAATTGATAGACCCTTTTACCCTTACAATCTAATTTATATTCAAAATAAAATTTAGTAAGCTTTAAACACACCCCCTTACAATATTTAAAACCCCAATAAATTGTCCAGTACATGCATCTTTTCCAATAAGTTTATATAACCATAAATAAATCCCAAAATTCACTCACACAGCACCAAAATTTCACAAAAGTTTATTAGACAACAGAAATTTGAAATAAATTACCTGGAGAATGCTTCAGGCTTCCATTCCTTCGACGACGATCACCAGAACCCCTTGGCTTCGTGACCATGCGCTGTGATACACAACGGATTCACAGATGATAACCCCATTTGCGAGCGAAGCGCCTCGATTCAAAGTACCATTCCATCTCAGCCTACACTCCTGGTTGTTAGTGAAGCTTACTCCACATATATTATACTTCCATTTATTGATTTTCTAGCTTAGTATTGGTGTCAGACCTCTATTAATTTAATTTACACTACACGTAGTAGGCTACTACTAATAATTTGCACGTGCTAGCACTATATTTATTGTATTATGAACATATCTGATACTCACATAACCAAAACTCTACTCTCATGTTGGTCTACTGTAGTAAAGTAGTATAAAAGCGACGAAAAGACAAAGAGGCAAGGAGGATCCCAGTAACTCAGCTCGAATATTTACATCGTTTAAAATGCTATCCCTGGACAGACTTCACATGAAAATCTTATTTTCAAATTTAGATTCTACAAATTTTGATACAACCGTGTTGAAATTTCTTGAAATTTTCTCAGTCTACGTGCCGTACGTATCCAAAATCGCTCCCACCTATCCCGTTTGTCTGCGTTTGTAAAATTGTCTGTTCTTAACCAATGATAATATCTTCTGTCGTCATAAAACTCCGCCTGTACTATCTTTATCTCCGTCTGATGCATTTCTGCTGTCGCGTTCAAAACCCCACTTGCGTTATAGAAAATCGATATTGCTGACAGCTGAACTCCACTCCACGCGTATTAGTACGTGCGCTTTAAATATCAACGCTTTCATATCTCTCTCTATCTGTAGTATATAACTGATCGTGCATTTCCCTTGCTTTTTAAGAACTTTGTTAGCTTGTTATTCAAACTCACTCACGGTTGAAAATATTTTCTATGAAGTCCTGTTTTAATATGCTCATAATTTCGACGAATGTAATCTTTTTTAAAAACGCAGGTATTCGTTCATTATCGACCGTTTACCACAACAATTCTTAGATTTTATATTTCGTCGTATCCAATACAACTGAGGTTTGCTTGTTACAACGAACTTTTGCCTTGGAATTATTGATTTTCTTCCCCTAGTGGGTTTTCTTATGCTTTTACGTGTTGAATTAAAATAAATTAAAATTAATTATGCGTATTCTATTTGTTTTAAAACTGTTTTTCTTTATGTACCTTTTAAGCTTTCAATTATTAATTATAAAGATATGTCAATACTTGTCCGTTCTCCCTAAATGAATTAAATAAATTTTTCGCGTAAATAATTTGTCCTTTTCTCTATACAGGGTGGTTCAAATTTTATTGTTTACCCCAAATCTAACTCTTTGAATCCACAACAATATTATATATATATATATATATATATATATATATATATATAGTCATCCCAACTATGTACTAGAGATGAAGCAAAGCCCGGATAAAAGTGTGCAGGTTAAAATGTGTTTTCTAGCACTGTATATGTGTCACCCATTTTAGGAACCCCAGTTATATACATTTGTGCAACTAGAAGCTACTAAAACATATAGACAAGAAATATATATTTGCAACAGTATCTCAATCACTAAACTAGCACCAACAATTAAACAAAGCTTACAGCATTACGTAATCGACACTGGATTATTCATCACCTTCTTAACATTTCTAAAATGTATGCAATCTACGCACAGTACAGGAGGGAATTATGCATCAGCTGTTGCTCCCAATGTTTATTCATTCGGAAAGTAACAACACTTACACCAAAAGTCGTATCTCGATTTTGTAATAGTCTATTTTAGAACACGTTTAAGCATTATATAAAAAAAAATTATAATAAACGCATGTATACTTAGATAATGTAATAACACAACTTGTCTATCTACTTGACAATAGCATAAAAGTATTTCTTTCCAATTACCTGGTGGCTTACAGCCAATAAAAAAACACTGCAGTGAAAACACAGAAATAATTTCTAACTCAAATGATACAATTTTTGTAAAGCGACCGCGAAATACATTTTATCATGAAAACTTTTAAGAACGTATTTGTAGAAAACTTAATTACAGAACGAACATTGAAAATCTAGTCGCAATAGCAACTAATAAACGATTTTCAATTGTATTTAAACTAACAATATTCAGGTAATTCTTGATTATTAAAAGCATACAACTAATAAGAAAAGCAGAAAGTGTATCACATTAAATGCAGACACATAAGTTAAATAGAATAGCTAACAAAGTTGGTTGCCTATTTGAGATTATTATAAACTTGAAATAAGGAAAGTGTAGCGAACCCGTATATCTAAATAAGTAGGAAAACGGTATTTAAATCAAGGAGGCAGTAAAATTTACAAGTACAAAATGGAACGCAACAAGGTTTGCACGTGGCTATTAATCCTCTTGACAAATATTAGGCAAAGGGTATATTAACATACGCTCTAGTTCGAGTAATTACCTTGATAACCTATAATGTTAGTCTCATTATTGTATGTGAATCTAATACTGTTCTTGATTTTAGTACTTTGGAAAAGTTGGTGTACTTATTTTGAATCACGAAGCATTCCTAAAATTAATTCAGCACATCGCAGGATGCTGGAAAACAAATACTTTTTCTGGACAACTTAGAAAAGATTTAGATCGTATAATAAGTTATAACCTACTTTTACAAAAACTGTTTTTCGTAACCACCATCGTTTCTCTAATGGGAATAATACCATGTGCACTTTTCGGAAGAGCTTTGCCATTAGGGGTATGGAAGCTACAAAATTATAAAAACTTATATATAGCAGTATATGCTTCGCAAGCGTTGACGCTAGTAGTACTCGATGCTTTCATAATCTCATTTGACTGCATTTATTTAACCTGTTGTGTGGAATTAATAGTACAGTGCAGAATACTTAAGGAAAATTTGCGGAACTATGATATAACAAAGGCAAGCGATATAGTGCCACAAATTGATCACTTTAAAGAAGTAGAAGTTTATGTTCAACACCATGACTTTGTATTAAGGTAATGACATTTTCATAACATATTTAACCATAATAATTATTTTCTCAGGTTTTTTAAAGCACTTCAAAATTGTTACTCTCCTGTCGCAGTGGTTGAATATTGTAGTATTTCTCCAATAATTTGTGCAGAAATGTATGCTTCATTTCAAAGGTATAAAATATTACTTTAAGGTTATTACAATGTGATATTAATTTGTATAACACGTATTATACACTATATATTGGTTAAAGCTTATAGTTTTTGAAAAGCTCTATTAACTTTAGTAACACTTTTAAATTTCTTGAATGGAGTGCACGCAATTGTTCTAAAATTTTTAGGAAGTACTTGTACTGTTTTACGTCATTTCAGAATTGTGTTTGCGATTTTGGTATTTTAATGTTATTTAGTTCTACAATTTGCAAATAACGCGTATCGTAATGTAATTCTAATTTTGTTTGAGCTTATTTATGATGTAGTTATAATGTAATATTGTCGCCGATCCGTCTAGAAATGAAAGTGAAAAGTCATACGTGTGTAATGGTTTAATTGACAGGAACAAAAACCAGATACAATAGAAAACGGATATATTCCCATAACTTGTAGTATAACAGTTGATTGATTAATATAGAGGTGACTCGCAACACGCGTCTTGGGACACAATTATTTTTGGCTGTTTCAAGGTCACGTTTGACGTATAAATGTTAACCTTTGCACTCTTCACAAATAATTTCCTCTTCCTAATTCTTATTAACAAAACTTATTATCTAATCCTAATTCTAATAATTCTATGCAAAGTTAAAATAAATAAAAATGAAATTCAAAACCTATATGGCGCGGTGCGGCGATGTTTTATAATTATAATATTTATGCGAAAAGTATATGTTTTATTTTATATACATATCTATAAAATTTAAGTGGAAGAGGCGTTTTAGCAGTTAGATTCCGTTACCGTTCAAATTAAAAGATACTATTATAGATAGTTTAGTTTTAACGAATAATTTAAATATGAGTTTAAACTGAAACGTTAAAGTTGACATTGAAACAGCCAAAAACAATTGTGTCCTGACACGCGTTTGACTCGCATGCTTATGAATAACATCGTATCACACGTACGTTCTGGTAGGTACATGTCTTTCCAGTTCCAAGATTTACAAACTTTTAAACTGAATATTGAATCGGCCCGGCTTCGACTATTGGAGTGATGGTGTAGTTCACGGTGTGCGAACGCTTTGGACATGCTTGGTTCACTCTTTCAGTTCATACCACGCCCGCGAGATGGTAAAAACTGAAAAAACTGAAGTAAACAGTCGTCAGTAAAAATGTGAGTGGAATTTCAATTGCCGAATTTCAAAGAATCTATTACAATCTATTTAGAAGTTTCTTATGATTTGTACTTCTAAGAGTGTTTTTCATATTTCCAGTTAATTTATTGGGTTCCGCATTTATTTACCAGTGGTGTTCAAATATATACCGAACTTTTGTCTTAATTGGTTAATCTTCACGAATAATCGTTTTCTGTTGATGTGTACCTTTGGGTTTTAACAAAAACTCTGAAGTGAAAATATCTTAAGTTACCAGCGTGGCAGTGGACAATGGTCACTAACTAGTGTCCGGTATGATATTACAGTGGTCTAGCCGTTGCATAAAATAAAGCTTACGTTTATTTACAATAAAATCTTTAACGTTCGTCATCATGAAACTTCGGATTGGGGCTAACTATTAAACGTCTTCTTCTATATTTTTATATACTCTTCGAAATTTTTACTATATCGCCCCTTATCTAAATCAAAATCTTTTACAATAGTAATAAAACTATGTTTTGAGTCACACCACCCCAACACTGTAAGCACATTTCTTTAAATTTTGGATATGACATGTCACCACTTATATGATCAAGAAAGATATGGAGAAGGTTTGTGTGACCCTGTTCCCATAATGCGATTACATTGGCCTGAGTCTATGTTTTAAGGTACTAACGTAAGTTTGACATAAGTAAAAGGAATCAATGATCCAATGTCGGAGACACTTTCACCTTATGAGGCAATTTCACCCTAAGAGGCAATTTTGCCCTATGAGGCAATTTCACCTTATAAGACAATTTCACCCTATTTTGATGGAGATAAATTCAAGGAACTTTGCCATTAATGCACCCACAACCAGACCTAGATTTGATTATGCAAATAAAGAAATAGTTTAACATTATTGCAATATCACAAAAACTATACGCAACAACCAATTTTAAAAAAATTGTCTTTGAAACTTAAAATGAATGTTATGACTAAGTTTTATTATTACAGTGGTACTATATCTGGTTGAACTGAGAAACAGTGCAATTAAGTTGATGAATCGATGTGAATTGATGTAGCTCCGACAACCATCAGGTGGGGTTGGACCTATCTGACCGCAGAGTAGGCGTAATAACTGTCTTTGTAAATTTTGGTATCTATATCAGTTTTCGAGTCAGAGGCCTTGGTATAAAATTTACAATTTTATGTTAAAATTTTTCTAAGTCCGAACTACTAAAAATTTTATCAACCCCTAAAATATTCAAAATGGACATATCTCGGGCGTATGTTGAATATAGTTTGGATGTATGTCGTACGGATGCAAAAGGAGAGAAAAGGACACAGTAGGGTGGAGGGTTTAGGGTGGTTTACGTTGTTTGGAGATAGGTTAATCGGTGTTGTCTGAAGTTAGGTTAGGTTAGTTGGACTTGTCAGGAGTTAGGTTAGCTGGTGTTGTCTGGAGTTAGGTTAGGTTAGTTGGACTTGCGTGGACTTAGGTTAGATATAAGGAAAAATTGATAGGTTAAATCAGCGCCGCGGCGCTGACGTTTGAACGACTTTACGTTTTACAAAAATAAACTTAAAATGAACTTTTGGTATCATTTCCCCCGTATTTATGTACATAGAGAAAGTATAAGTATAATTTGTCCTTACATTAACAAAATTTAAATCAAATTATAGATTGCGTATTCCCGTATATTGACTAGAATTGTGAAAGGTACTTTTATTAAATTAATAGTCAGACGTCATTGACAAAACAATGCTATGCTGATGATCATACATTTCACTAAATTTATTTAGAAAATACGTCTTATTTTGAACTACATTTAAAATAGATCATCGAACCACTTTCTAGCCCACCGTGCAGAATTAATATATATTATACCTTTTGATTTAATTTGAATGTGGATGCATTAATTGAAAATTTTAACAATACTAGATACTAATAAATATTTTTTTGAGTTTTACTCTATTATCGAGTTAAATCTAAATAAAAATGTAGAAGTGTTTTGCTGTTAGGTTTTTAAATATTATAACACTATGCGGGTCTTTGTTGGAGCTAATTTTAAAAGATGTGATAATTAATTTCGATTCCCCAGGAAAATTCTATGCTAATTTGATAGGTTGCACGATGGGAATATCTTAAAAGACAGAGCAATACTGTTTAGAAATAGATTAAAGATGAATCCCATATGGTTTGCAAAAGGTTGATCTGTAAATAAGTAAGGGGTCGTTCAATTTGAAAAAAATTCCGAAGGATTTGAGAACCTGAGAAAAAACACAATAATAATTGATATCTTACACGACGGAGTTATATTAAAAAATACTGCTAAGGGTAATTTTGTATAATAATTCTAAAATGGTGTTGGTGGTTAAATACATACAGATAAAACCCACTATAAAACAATTATAAGCGTCACCTTTCCAGTCAAGACTTGCATATAACGCCAATTAACATAATAAGGAACTGCGCACACTCGACCATCGGAATAAAAGGCGAGGGAGCCATATTCCAGTGCATTAGTCGTCAAAGTATCGTAGAGTTTGATCAAAATTACAAGTTAAAGATGGAGTTTTTTGTGTTGGCGTTACAAGTGATGTGCGAATACCACAATTAAATATCAACCAACTAGTTGGTAAGACAACCTATAGATTAAACGAATTTCCACCAAATTCTTACCACCATATAATAGAAGTTGGTTTTGATTTATATGGTGGTCTTCAACCTGTCATCCAAATTATTTGTTGTAGTGGTATGTGTGTAGATTCTACGATAACATTCTCATACTTCGATTGGAAGAAATTGTGTACTTTTCAAATGGAATTTCAAATTCACCAATTTGCTCAAAACTCAAAACAAGTTAAATTAAATGGTTTGACTACTAGAGACGACGTTGTTGACGTACAATAGGATCAAGATTTTAAATTGCAGCTGAGCACAGCTTTTATTAGAAGTATATGGCTGTTGAACAATTTTGAAGAAGAGAATTTATATAATATGGAAATTACGAAAGATCAGAATGTTATTGTGTTATCTGCGTACGAGTACATCAAGCTATTAAATTTGCGAGAATTAATCTGTTTTAAAATGGCTGAGTTAAGGTGTAGAAACTTTCCAGATTTTTACGAAAAATTTGCAGGTGATATAAAAAATGTATGTGAAAATACGACGGATAAAGAAAGGGTTCAAACGTTATTAGAGGAAGAGAACCGTGCCAATATTTCTCTGTCTAATAATTGCAGCAATTTAAATTACTTAACAGTGTTGGAAATTATTAAATGTTACTTCATCCAATACTTAAAAAATGCGACTGCAAGGCAATTGCTTGCGCAAATGTTTAGAGATTTGGCTATCCTAGATTTGCCAGACTCTGGTTACCACAGCGGTTTATAGATGTTATCAATACATGTATATATTTTATTAAAATCATTATATTTCTTGATTAAGTTTGTTTTACATATTTGTATCGCCAACATTAGCAAAAATTATTAATAGACGTATTAAACTATCTTGTTTTTTTTTATTCTTAGGTTAAAGTTGTGTATCCGATAACTGCATTCCTTTTAGCGTCACCAAATATGTGGTTAATAGTATGGAAAGTTGAATGGGAATTTTTTCAAAATGAGCAGTAATGCTGACGACATTTTTTAATTCTGGTAAATACAATTAATCGTCTTGTAGAAATATAAATCCCCAAACAATTATACGTCGATTTCTAATGTACGGTATTGAAACATATTTATTGTATACCTCGAACTTGTACTCACTAATATAATTAATAGAAAGTCCATTGAAAAGAAATTATACACCGCTTTCACATGTAATTCGGGTAATCCATAATCGTCAAGAAATTAGTTCGGATACGAATTGTATTTTCCAAGTACCTATTTAACATTGACTACATAATTATGTTATGACGTGTTTAAAAATTAAAATGTAAAACAAGAAAATTGATAAAATTTTTACTCTGTTAAAAATTTTAAAAGTCGTGGTTTTGAATGTTCTAAAGACAGTACATTACTGTTTGAAAATGGTTTTAAATCTTAAATACTTATGGTTTATAAAGGGTTTATTTCTAAAATTCCCACGGTTTTAGATTTTCAGGAATGGTTGGTTAAAGCATATGTTATAGATGAGCAAAAATTTAGAGGTTTGGGGCGTTTAAAGTGTAACTTTGTAAAGGGTGGATTAATTTTAAATCTGTGTACAGATTCCGATTGTACGCAAAATTCTAGACTAATTTGATGTATTGCATGGTTAAAAAATTTATAAGCATTTTCAGAAATCGCTACCAGCAAAAAATCTTAAAATGAGGGTAGCTCGCTGGGGGATGATACTATCTAAAAAGTATATGTTTTATTTTATATACATATCTATAAAATTTAAGTGGAAGAGGCGTTTTAGCAGTTAGATTCCGTTACCGTTCAAATTAAAAGATACTATTATAGATAGTTTAGTTTTAACGAATAATTTAAATATGAGTTTAAACTGAAACGTTAAAGTTGACATTGAAACAGCCAAAAACAATTGAGTCTCGACACGCGTGTGACTCGCATGCTTATGAATAACATCGTATCACACGTACGTTCTGGTAGGTACATGTCTTTCCAGTTCCAAGATTTACAAACTTTTAAACTGAATATTGAATCGGCCCGGCTTCGACTATTGGAGTGATGGTGTAGTTCACGGGGTGCGAACGCTTTGGACATGCTTGGTTCACTCTTTCAGTTCATACCACGCCCGCGAGATGGTAAAAACTGAAAAAACTGAAGGAAACAGTCGTCAGTAAAAATGTGAGTAGAATTTCAATTGCCGAATTTCAAAGAATCTATTACAATCTATTTAGAAGTTTCTTATGATTTGTACTTCTAAGAGTGTTTTTCATATTTCCAGTTAATTTATTGGGTTCCGCATTTATTTACCAGTGGTGTTCAAATATATACCGAACTTTTGTCTTAATTGGTTAATCTTCACGAATAATCGTTTTCTGTTGCTGTGTACATTTGGGTTTTAACAAAAACTCTGAAGTGAAAATATCTTAAGTTACCGGCGTGGCAGTGAACAGTGGTCACTAACTAGTGTCCGGTATAATATTACAGTGGTCTAGCCGTTGCATAAAATAATGCTTACGTTTATTTACAATAAAATCTTTAACGTTCGTCATCATGAAACTTCGGATTGGGGCTAACCATTGAACGTCTTCTTCTATATTTTTATATACTCTACGAAATTTTTACTATATCGCCCCTTATCCAAATCAAAATCTTTTACAATAGTAATAAAACTATGTTTTGAGTCACCCCACCCCAACACTGCTAGCACATTTCTTTAAATTTTGGATATGACATGTCACCACTTATATGATCAAGAAAGATATGGCGAAGGTTTGTGTGACCCTGTTCCCATAATGCGATTACATTGGCGTCATCTCTGAGTCTATGTTTTAAGGTACTAGCGTAAGTTTGACATAAGTAAAAGGAATCAATGATCTAATGTTGGAGACACTTTCACCTTATGAGGCAATTTCACCCTAAGAGGCAATTTTGCCCTATGAGGCAATTTCACCTTATAAGACAATTTCACCCTATTTTGATGGAGATAAATTCAAGGAACTTTGCCATTAATGCACCCACAACCAGACCTAGATTTGATTATGCAAATAAAGAAATAGTTTAACATTATTGCAATATCACAAAAACTATACGCAACAACCAATTTTAAAAAAATTGTCTTTGAAACTTAAAATGAATGTTATGACTAAGTTTTATTATTACAGTGGTACTATATCTGGTTGAACTGAGAAACAGTCCAAATAAGTTGATGAATCGATGTGAATTGATGTAGCTCCGACAACCATCAGGTGGGGTTGGACCTATCTGACCGCAGAGTAGGCGTAATAACTGTCTTTGTAAATTTTGGTATCTATATCAGTTTTCGAGTCAGAGGCCTTGGTATAAAATTTACAATTTTATGTTAAAATTTTCTAAGTCCGAACTACTAAAAATTTTATCAACCCTAAAATATTCAAAATGGACATATCTCGGGCGTATGTTGAATATAGTTTGGATGTATGTCGTACGGATGCAAAAGGAGAAAAGGACACAGTAGGGTGGAGGGTTTAGGGTGGTTTACGTTGTTTGGAGATAGGTTAATCGGTGTTGTCTGAAGTTAGGTTAGGTTAGTTGGACTTGTCAGGAGTTAGGTTAGCTGGTGTTGTCTGGAGTTAGGTTAGGTTAGTTGGACTTGCGTGGACTTAGGTTAGATATAAGGAAAATTGATAGGTTAAATCAGCGCCGCGGCGCTGACGTTTGAACGACTTTACGTTTTACAAAAATAAACTTAAAATGAACTTTTGGTATCATTTCCCCCGTATTTATGTACATAGAGAAAGTATAAGTATAATTTGTCCTTACATTAACAAAATTTAAATCAAATTATAGATTGCGTATTCCCGTATATTGACTAGAATTGTGAAAGGTACTTTTATTAAATTAATAGTCAGACGTCATTGACAAAACAATGCTATGCTGATGATCATACATTTCACTAAATTTATTTAGAAAATACGTCTTATTTTGAACTACATTTAAAATAGATCATCGAACCACTTTCTAGCCCACCGTGCAGAATTAATATATATTATACCTTTTGATTTAATTTGAATGTGGATGCATTAATTGAAAATTTTAACAATACTAGATACTAATAAATATTTTTTTGAGTTTTACTCTATTATCGAGTTAAATCTATATAAAAATGTAGAAGTGTTTTGCTGTTAGGTTTTTAAATATTATAACACTATGCGGGTCTTTGTTGGAGCTAATTTTAAAAGATGTGATAATTAATTTCGATTCCCCAGGAAAATTCTATGCTAATTTGATAGGTTGCACGATGGGAATATCTTAAAAGACAGAGCAATACTGTTTAGAAATAGATTAAAGATGAATCCCATATGGTTTGCAAAAGGTTGATCTGTAAATAAGTAAGGGGTCGTTCAATTTGAAAAAAATTCCGAAGGATTTGAGAACCTGAGAAAAAACACAATAATAATTGATATCTTACACGACGGAGTTATATTAAAAAATACTGCTAAGGGTAATTTTGTATAATAATTCTAAAAATGGTGTTGGTGGTTAAATACATACAGATAAAACCCACTATAAAACAATTATAAGCGTCACCTTTCCAGTCAAGACTTGCATATAACGCCAATTAACATAATAAGGAACTGCGCACACTCGACCATCGGAATAAAAGGCGAGGGAGCCATATTCCAGTGCATTAGTCGTCAAAGTATCGTAGAGTTTGATCAAAATTACAAGTTAAAGATGGAGTTTTTTGTGTTGGCGTTACAAGTGATGTGCGAGTACCACAATTAAATATCAACCAACTAGTTGGTAAGACAACCTATAGATTAAACGAATTTCCACCAAATTCTTACCACCATATAATAGAAGTTGGTTTTGATTTATATGGTGGTCTTCAACCTGTCATCCAAATTATTTGTTGTAGTGGTATGTGTGTAGATTCTACGATAACATTTTCATACTTCGATTGGAAGAAATTGTGTACTTTTCAAATGGAATTTCAAATTCACCAATTTGCTCAAAACTCAAAACAAGTTAAATTAAATGGTTTGACTACTAGAGACGACGTTGTTGACGTACAATAGGATCAAGATTTTAAATTGCAGCTGAGCACAGCTTTTATTAGAAGTATATGGCTGTTGAACAATTTTGAAGAAGAGAATTTATATAATATGGAAATTACGAAAGATCAGAATGTTATTGTGTTATCTGCGTACGAGTACATCAAGCTATTAAATTTGCGAGAATTAATCTGTTTTAAAATGGCTGAGTTAAGGTGTATAAACTTTCCAGATTTTTACGAAAAATTTGCAGGTGATATAAAAAAATGTATGTGAAAATACGACGGATAAAGAAAGGGTTCAAACGTTATTAGAGGAAGAGAACCGTGCCAATATTTCTCTGTCTAATAATTGCAGCAATTTAAATTACTTAACAGTGTTGGAAATTATTAAATGTTACTTCATCCAATACTTAAAAAATGCGACTGCAAGGCAATTGCTTGCGCAAATGTTTAGAGATTTGGCTATCCTAGATTTGCCAGACTCTGGTTACCACAGCGGTTTATAGATGTTATCAATACATGTATATATTTTATTAAAATCATTATATTTCTTGATTAAGTTTGTTTTACATATTTGTATCGCCAACATTAGCAAAAATTATTAATAGACGTATTAAACTATCTTGTTTTTTTTTATTCTTAGGTTAAAGTGGTGTATCCGATAACTGCATTCCTTTTAGCGTCACCAAATATGTGGTTAATAGTATGGAAAGTTGAATGGGAATTTTTTCAAAATGAGCAGTAATGCTGACGACATTTTTTTAATTCTGGTAAATACAATTAATCGTCTTGTAGAAATATAAATCCCCAAACAATTATAAGTCGATTTCTAATGTACGGTATTGAAACATATTTATTGTATACCTCGAACTTGTACTCACTAATATAATTAATAGAAAGTCCATTGAAAAGAAATTATACACCGCTTTCACATGTAATTCGGGTAATCCATAATCGTCAAGAAATTAGTTCGGATACGAATTGTATTTTCCAAGTACCTATTTAACATTGACTACATAATTATGTTATGACGTGTTTAAAAATTAAAATGTAAAACAAGAAAATTGATAAAATTTTTACTCTGTTAAAAATTTTAAAAGTCGTGGTTTTGAATGTTCTAAAGACAGTACATTACTGTTTGAAAATGGTTTTAAATCTTAAATACTTATGGTTTATAAAGGGTTTATTTCTAAAATTCCACGGTTTTAGATTTTCAGGAATGGTTGGTTAAAGCATATGTTATAGATGAGCAAAAATTTAGAGGTTTGGGGCGTTTAAAGTGTAACTTTGTAAAGGGTGGATTAATTTTAAATCTGTGTACAGATTCCGATTGTACGCAAAATTCTAGACTAATTTGATGTATTGCATGGTTAAAAAATTTATAAGCATTTTCAGAAATCGCTACCAGCAAAAAATCTTAAAATGAGGGTAGCTCGCTGGGGGATGATACTATCTAAAAAGTATATGTTTTATTTTATATACATATCTATAAAATTTAAGTGGAAGAGGCGTTTTAGCAGTTAGATTCCGTTACCGTTCAAATTAAAAGATACTATTATAGATAGTTTAGTTTTAACGAATAATTTAAATATGAGTTTAAACTGAAACGTTAAAGTTGACATTGAAACAGCCAAAACAATTGAGTCTCGACACGCGTGTGACTCGCATGCTTATGAATAACATCGTATCACACGTACGTTCTGGTAGGTACATGTCTTTCCAGTTCCAAGATTTACAAACTTTTAAACTGAATATTGAATCGGCCCGGCTTCGACTATTGGAGTGATGGTGTAGTTCACGGGGTGCGAACGCTTTGGACATGCTTGGTTCACTCTTTCAGTTCATACCACGCCCGCGAGATGGTAAAAACTGAAAAAACTGAAGGAAACAGTCGTCAGTAAAAATGTGAGTAGAATTTCAATTGCCGAATTTCAAAGAATCTATTACAATCTATTTAGAAGTTTCTTATGATTTGTACTTCTAAGAGTGTTTTTCATATTTCCAGTTAATTTATTGGGTTCCGCATTTATTTACCAGTGGTGTTCAAATATATACCGAACTTTTGTCTTAATTGGTTAATCTTCACGAATAATCGTTTTCTGTTGCTGTGTACATTTGGGTTTTAACAAAAACTCTGAAGTGAAAATATCTTAAGTTACCGGCGTGGCAGTGAACAGTGGTCACTAACTAGTGTCCGGTATAATATTACAGTGGTCTAGCCGTTGCATAAAATAATGCTTACGTTTATTTACAATAAAATCTTTAACGTTCGTCATCATGAAACTTCGGATTGGGGCTAACCATTGAACGTCTTCTTCTATATTTTTATATACTCTACGAAATTTTTACTATATCGCCCTTATCCAAATCAAAATCTTTTACAATAGTAATAAAACTATGTTTTGAGTCACCCCACCCCAACACTGCTAGCACATTTCTTTAAATTTTGGATATGACATGTCACCACTTATATGATCAAGAAAGATATGGCGAAGGTTTGTGTGACCCTGTTCCCATAATGCGATTACATTGGCGTCATCTCTGAGTCTATGTTTTAAGGTACTAGCGTAAGTTTGACATAAGTAAAAGGAATCAATGATCTAATGTTGGAGACACTTTCACCTTATGAGGCAATTTCACCCTATGAGGCAATTTCACCCTATGAAGCAATTTCACCCTAAGAGGCAATTTCACCCTATGAGGCAATTTCACCCTATAGGACAATTTCTCCCTATTCTGATGGAGATAAATACAAGGAACAAAAGTTATACGCAACAACCAATTTTAAATAAATTGTCTCTGAAACTTAAAATGGATAATATGACTAAGTTTAATCATTACAGTGGTACTATATCTGGCCAATGTAGTACCTTCGGGTGGAGCATTGGAAATGTAAATGAACGGTACTATATCTGGTTGAACCGAGTAACAGTGCAATTAAGTTGATGAATCGATGTGAATTGGTGTAGCTCCGACTACCACCAGGTGGGGTTGTACCTATCTGACCGCAGAGTAGTTGTAATAACTGTCTTTGTAAATTTTGGTATCTATATCAGTTTCGAGTAAGAGGCCTTGGTATACAATTTACAATTTTATGTTAAAATTTTTCTAATTCCGAACTACTAAAAATTTTATCAAGCCCCAAAATATTCAAAATGGGCGTATGTTGGATATAGTTTGGATGTATGTCGTACGGATGCAAAAGGAGAGAAAAGGACAAAGTAGGGTGGAGGGTTTAAGCTAGTTTACGTTGTTTGGAGTTAGGTTAATCGGTGTTGTCTGAAGTTAGGTTAGGTTAGTTGGACTTGTCAGGAGTTAGGTTAGCTGGTGTTGTCTGGAGTTAGGTTAGGTTAGTTGGACTTGCGTGGACTTAGGTTAGATATAAGGGAAAATTGATAGGTCAAATCAGCGCCGCGGCGCTGACGTTTGAACGACTTTACGTTTTACAAAAATAAACTTAAAATGAACTTTTGGTATCATTTCCCCCGTATTTATGTATATAGAGAAAGTATAAGTATAATTTGTCCTTACATTAACAAAATTTAAATCAAATTCTCGTATATTGACTAGAATTGTGAAAGGTACTTTTATTAAATTAATAGTCAGACGTCATTGACAAAACAATGCAATGCTGATGATCATACATTTCACTAAATTTATTTAGAAAATACGTCTTATTTTGAACTACATTTAAAATAGATCATCGAACCACTTTCTAGCCCACCGTGCAGAATTAATATATATTATACCTTTTGATTTAATTATTTGAATGTGGATGCATTAATTGAAAATTTTAACAATACTAGATACTAATAAATATTTCTTTGAGTTTTACTCTATTATCGAGTTAAATCTAAATAAAAATGTAGAGGTGTTTTGCTGTTAGGTTTTTAAATATTAAAATACTATGCGGGTCTTTGTTGGATCTAATTTTAAAAGATGTGATAATTAATTTCGATTCCCCAAGAAAATTTTATGCTAATTTGATAGGTTACACGATGGGAATATCTCAAAAGACAGAGCAATACTGTTTAGAAATAGATTAAAGATGAATCCCATATGGTTTGCAAAAGGTTGATCTGTAAATAAGTAAGGGTCGTTCAATTTGAAAAAAATTCCGAAGGATTTGAGAACCTGAGGAAAACACAATAATAATTGATATCTTACACGACGGAGTTATATAAGGGTAATTTTGTATAATAATTCTAAAAATGGTGTTGGTGGTTAAATACATACAGGTAAAACCCACTATAAAACAATTATAAGCGTCACTTTTCCAGTCAAGACTTGCATATAACGCCAATTAACATAATAAGGAACTGCGCACACTCGACCATCGGCATAAAAGGCGAGGGAGCCATGTTCCAGTGCATTAGTCGTCAAAGTATCGTAGAGTTTGATCAAAATTACAAGTTAAAGATGGATTTTTCTTGTGTTGACGTTATAAGTGGTGTGCGAGTACCACAATTAAATATCAACCAACTAGTTGGTAAGACAACCTATAGATTAGGCGAATTTCTACCAAATTCTTACCATCATATAATAGAAGTTGGTTTTGATTTATATGGTGGTCTTCAACCTGTCATCCAACTTATTTGTTCTAGTGGTATGTGTGCAGATTCTACGATAACATTCTCATACTTCGATTGGAAGAAATTGTGTACTTTTTAGGTGGAATTTCAAATTCACCAATTTGCTCAAGACTCAAAACAAGTCAGATTAAATGGTTTGACTACTGGAGACGACGTTGTTGACATACAATTGGATCAAAATTTCAAATTGCAGCTGAGCACAGCTTTTATTAGAAGTATATGGCTGTTGAACAATTTTGAAGAAGAGAATTTATATAATATGGAAATTACTAAAGATCAGAATGTTATTGTGCTATCTGCGTACGAGTACATCAAGCTATTAAATTTGCAAGAAATAATCTGTTTTAAAATGGCTGAGTTAAGGTGTAGAAACTTTCCAGATTTTTACGAAAAATTTGCAGGTGATATAAAAAATGTATGTGAAAATACGACGGATAAAGAAAGGGTTCAAACGTTATTAGAGGAAGAGAACCGTGCCAGTATTTCTCTGTCTAATAATTGCAGCAATTTAAATTACTTAACAGTGTTGGAAATTATTAAATGTTACTTCATCCAATACTTAAAAAATGCGACTGCAAGGCAATCGCTTGCGCAAATGTTTAGAGATTTGGCTAGCCCAGATTTGCCAGACTCTGGTTACCACAGCGGTTTATAGATGTTATTAATACATGTATATATTTTATTTAAAACATTATATTTCTTGATTAAGTTTGTTTTACATATTTGTATCGCCAACATTAGCAAAAATTATTAATAGACGTATTAAACTATCTTGTTTTTTTTTATTCTTAGGTTAAAGTGGTGTATCCGATAACTGCATTCCTTTTAGCGTCACCAAATATGTGGTTAATAGTATGGAAAGTTGAATGGGAATTTTTTCAAAATGAGCAGTAATGCTGACGACATTTTTTATTTCTGGTAAATACAATTAATCGTCTTGTAGGAATATAAATCCCCAAACAATTATACGTCGATTTCTAATGTACGGTTTTGAAACATATTTATTGTATACCACGAACTTGTACTCACTAATATAATTAATAGAAAGTCCATTGAAATAAAATTATACACCGCTTTCACATGTAATTCGGGTAATCCGTAATCGTCAAGAAATTAGTTCGGATACGAATTGTATTTATCAAGTACCTATGTAACATTGACTACATAATTATGTTATGACGTGTTTAAAAATCAAAATGTAAAACAAGAAAATTGATAAAATTTTTACTCTGTTAAAAATTTTAAAAGTCGTGATTTTGAATGTTCTAAAGACAGTATATTACTGTTTGAAAATGGTTTTAAATCTTAAATACTTATGGTTTATAAAAGGTTCATTTCTAAAATCCCCACGTTTTTAGATTTTCAGAAATGGTTGGTTAAAGCATATGTTATAGATGAGCAAAAATTTAGAGGTTTGGGGCGTTTAAAGTGTAACTTTGTAAGGGGTGGACTAATTTTAAATCTGTGTACAGATTCCGATTGTACGCAAAATTCTAGACTAATTTGATGTATTGCATGGTTAAAAAATTTATCAGCATTGTCAGAAATCGCTACCAGCAGAAAATCTTAAAATGAGGGTAGCTCGCTGGGGGATGATACTATTTAAAAAATTCCCCAAAATTCAGATAGCTAAGAAAATTCTAATATTAACTGATACCATACATACAAGGTACATTTATCTCGTGGGTGGAAATGGCTAGTCGAAGGTATTTGGTTCAGAATGTTAGCGGTAAAAAAATCTTAAAATTGGGGTAGTTCCCTGGGGAATGATGCTATTTAAAAAATTCCTAGAAATTCAGGTAGCTGAGAAAAATCTAATATTTATTGATAACAAACAATATAGATTTATCTTGTGGGTGGAAAGGTGGAAAAAGATTTATCTCGCGGGTGGAAAGAAAGCGGGTGTGACGTATTCAAAATGGTTGATGTCGGGGTGTTCAAGCTAGGAGGAGAGCAAGGAGGAAATCCATCTCCTCAGATCCTCCTTATGGGAATTTACATGTAAATTTGGTCCAGATGTGTGTGGAAATGTGGATGCTGGTGGAAATGTGGTCACAGAAGTCCTGATTTTACACTACTGTCATCTATGTACCGGAAAAAGAAAGGTAGTGGAAAGTTTATTTGTTTTATTATATTTTCCTCCAGTTCTACCAACACCATTTCTGTCACCACGCAAGACAGCGCTAAATCCATAGCACAACCGCTTACTTGCGTATATATCTGATCTTTGTATTGTAACGTTCCGTTTACTTTGTTACCTTATATTAAAGAAATATGTATATAAAGTCCCTTAGTTTGTGTAAATATATTATCAGTTTAAAATATAACAAAGAGCGCATTGCCCGCACATCCCTTCATATTTTCGACAGTTTTTTTGGAGGGAATCAAAAGGGCCGAGGTCTGTGACGTTTATGAGGTGAAATTTGTCAAGTTGAGTTGGGGAGATAAAGATCGCTTTGGGCGGATTTATACAGTTCTTACGTCAGATATGTAGTTACAATATTATAGTTAATCAATCGTTTATTTTGGTGGTTCAGTGGAAGTTATAATACAAGTGCCGAGTTTTGATTGTCGATCTTCGCTATTAGCGTCACGTGCTGCACGTGGTTAATCATTCTGTTGTAGGTTGAGGCATCCTCTTTTGTCGTTTACGTTTTAGAAGTATTAATTAATGCCAATGAATTTGGGAGTTACTGTCTGGAGGATGAATGGAAATATCGTTACGGTTGCGTTAGGCCCGTAATATAACCCAGTTGTTGGGGATCAAGTAATAGATTAATTGTTACGTGATTAAAAGTAGAAAACTCGACACCCTTATAATATATGAGCAAATTAGCAATGCACCAAATTGCCCTATAATTTCCTTTTTTTAATTAATTTGTTAACTTTTCTATTGAGTCTTTAAATCTGCGCCTCGACCAATGAAACTCTTATCTCAGGTTAATTTTGTGAAAAAATCTATATCTGCATACAGCGTGAGTTCTGAACCATATACAGATGTATGTGACACTGCCAGTCAAATGACCTCTAGTTAATTCTACTAAAGCAATTTCTAAAAGTGACAGTGTAAACAATTACTTGAAAAATACGCACAGTAAAACAGTTTATATTAGTTAATAATTTAAGATTTCAATCGAGTATAATGGATTAAGTGTTTAAATTATGACAGTGAAAATAATAATACAACCTGAACTTCCAATGAAACGTCTTGCTGCTGAACAATGAAGCTCCACTGCCTACAGTGACGATTCGAACTTGATGTGGGTTCTTAATACCTGTGGATAAGTACGTTTTAAAAATTTGTATTACTGAATTTACGCCTTTTATTTTAGGGTTTTAGGTACGCCAAAAATTCTTTAGAGACACTTATACTTATCGTCGTTGGTCTTATCAGGAAACTCAGCTCCGTGAAATCAACACCGTGTTCGACACCAAAAGTTCAGCAATTCCAGCGTTCTGATAGCACCACTTTGGAACTCCTCTGTCTACACAAAAATACTCCCAGAAATCAATGGTCAATAATAAGACAATGACAAAGACTCTTGCATTTATCACTTTTTAATATCAACAGTTCCTTTATACTTTGAATATCACAATTACAATTTTCATATGTTGAATTTTATGTAGGAGATTACAACAATAAAAGGTATACAATTCGTAAACTGTCACCAAAAAAAGATTATACTTTTTGTTCTATAGTTTGTAAAGTTCTTTTTCAGTTCTTTTCAAATCAGTTTTCCTTAATTTTCAATTTCAACAACTCCTTTTTAAATTTTTTTTAAAAACTCTCTTTTAAAAATTCTTTAACAACCCTTTTTATTTATTAATTTCACAACTGTCACTTCTCTATGGAGATGCCCCTTAAAACATTAAACCAGCCTACTCTTTTACAATTCTTTTCCAACTAACATTCTATGATCAAACTTTTTATTAATAGATCTTATTGCTCTTGTCAAATTCTAATTTGGAGTAAACTAATACACAAATGTCATTGGCCGAAAATTTATAAATTGATATTTTAATCCTAACAACAAGTGAAATTCAAATGATATAATAAGACTTACAACTATATACTGAAAAGTAAATAAAACTTCTACATCTTATAACTAAACTTACATCTAATAAAAACATACTACTTGACTTTTTAGGCTTTACGTACATATTCACATTGCAGTGAAGTTTCCTTTTAAATATTTTAACACAATTTTTATGATATACAAACAACAGCAGTTCACTTCATTGGCACAAACTTTTCAAAATTACTTTATGAAATCACCATCACCCAGGTTGAAATCTTAAAACTTCCTTTTCTCTTAAATTATCATTTTAAATATCTTTAACAAGTAACTGCCCTCACCATCTCCTTCATCAATCATTTTACGAACTAGAAGTCTATATCTGAGTGCGTCAAGGTTCAAATCTCATACATATCACATAATATCACAATATATATATATATATATATATATATATATATATATATATATATATATATTGCTGTGATAAGGGGTTGTTTAAGTGTGTACTTTATAGTAAAAATCGTTTAGAAATAAGAAATTACCATAGGCAGCAGAAAACTGCATTTAATTCGTAAAGAATTAAGAAATAGAGATAGTTTGTAAATAGTAAGCAGTCAACACCCTGTATATAAAGTGTAAGTTGTTTTAAGCGACGTAAATACACACAGGAAAACGCATAGTTAGCGTAGAAATCAGGAACACATGCATTAAGTAAATAGTAAATATTTAATACCCTGTAGATAAAGTTTTAGTTAATTTAGGTAAAGCAAATAATGATATTTTTTAGTGGAAGCACGAGTATTTTATATGTAAACGTAATAAAGTGTAATAAACACGCATTCAAAAGAGTTCCAAACAATTAGATTAATACGGAGATAGAAATAGAGCTTCAAGAAGCATAATGTGAATGCGTACAAGTAGTTTAGAACTTTGATGAAGAGAGGTGATTAAAAATTGCGTAAATAACATGCAGATATGAAAATTAAAAGTCGAATTGCATCAGTTGTTTATGGAAAAGCAATTAGATTCATCAAAACACCGCATGTTTGATAACGAAGACAGCTGCGACCAGGTCAAAATTATTGGAAAGCATAGAAAATTACATCAGAAACTACTTTAAATGTAATTATTTGATTGGTTAAAATGAGCGACGAGTTTGTAGACCATACACACTGACGGAGTAGGGGAGAAAAGATATATTAGCAGGTACAGTGATAACGAGGTCAGTTTTCAACTTAACAAAGGCCGCAGTGCGCCACTATGGAATAAAGTGATACGTAACAATAATTCAAAGTGAAAAATTATATAAGTGCTAAAATGAAAATTACGATTGCCGATTAAACGTAAGTAGGGGAATTTTGGGGAATTTTATTTTAAACTAAAACATAATATTAATAGGGCTTCCGAGTCCGTGTAGAATAAATGTAATTTCGAGTCAGGGGACAATGATAATAAGAATTCTATTCTGAGTTTGTCGAGAATAAATGTAATTCCAAGTTCTGGGGGAAGAATAATACAATTTCTAAGTCAAGGGAAAATAAATGATGATAATCCAATTCTAAGTTTGGGGAAATTGATAAGTAATTCTAAGTCTGAAATGAGACGACAATAAATTGGGGTGCATAAGTATAAGTTAATAATGGTAGTCCAGAAGATGATGGCAATAATTTAAATGCAATGGTTCAAGCGTGTGGATAGACAATATTTCGAATGGGCATGTAATAATCCTGAATTGGGGGAAAACAATTGTTATTCAAATGGATGGCTTAATGCATGGCAAATATTAGTGGATGCGTCAATTGCAAGAAGAAAATAGACCAGGTTAGATTTTTAGTTGTAAGACATTATTTTTCTATAATTTTTATTTGAATATTGAATTTGCTTAATATAAATTAATGTGACGAAGTTCACCAAAACAAAGGATTTGAATACGTATAGAGTGCGTGATACGAAAAGAGGTTTAGAACGTTCTACACTTTTTTTATAAAGATAATAGGTTTTTTTGGTGACTTTGGGTTTTGAATAAAAAGTATATGATTTTGATAAATGAGATTTACAATATTAATTAATTGAAAAGTGTATTACAAATAATTTACAAAAACTGTACATAATATTTGTTTCATAATATAGAATCGAATTAACTGAATTTTACAATTCCAAATAAAAGCTAGTCGAGGTCATAAGATAAAGTTAGTGGGAGTGATTTAATAATTTAAACAGTTCAAGGAGAAGCTATAAGTTGAATACAAAATTGATAACAAGTAAGGCGGTAACGTATCAAATTTTGTTATTGGTAGACAAGGTTGGTTCAAGATAAAATCCAGTTAAGTTTCTGGAGGGAATTTATAGCAATATTAATAAGACAGCCCAACGTCGGAGAACATTAATTACAATTCCAGTTTATTCATAGCAATATTAATATAACAGCCCAACGACGGGGCTCGATAATTCCAGTAGTTCATAGCAATATATATATATATATATATATATATATATATTTATTCTTTTATTAAAAGACTTGCAGTCTAGTTGGTCACAGTCAGGCACGCCGCTTTCTCGAAGATCTTGAAGAAACATCGCTGGAGTCAAACAAACCAATTCCGATGGATCATCGCCAGGTAAGTAATCGGTCGCGAATTCACAACAGACTCGGCATCACACAAGACGGTGGTAAATTCTTCAAGCGATAACAAAGCCTTACCAAGAACTCTTCTTAACAACTGCTTTAAAAGTCCAATTAACCGTTCCCACCATCCTCTCCACCAAGCGGCTGTAGCAGGATTAAATTTCCACCGTATCCTCTGTTGTTCACAAAACTTTGCTATAACATCCCAATTCAACTTATTAAAAGCGTTCGCACATCCTACAAAATCTGTTCCTCTATCGCTGTAGATAATCTTGGGCCGACCACGACGTGCTACAAACCGCCTCAAACCTTGAACAAAACTGTCTGTAGATAGGGACATTACGCACTCTAAATGTACGGCTATATACACCGCACACGTGAATAGACAAATCCATGCCTTTGATGAATCGTTTAGAAAGACAGGACCCGCTAAATCTACTCCTGTTATCTCAAACGTACATGTGTATCGTACCCTATTTAACGGTAACGGCGATGGTTCGGCTTCAAAATGCTTTACGCGGTAACGCTTACAACGTGTACATCTTGATATTTACACTTCTAAGTGGCCTTCTACCCCCAAGAATCCAATAATGTTCTCGCAATAAACTCGCGAGACCCTGCACACCGACATGACTATGTGATACATGGCAGTCGTGAATCAACCGTTCCTCTACCGGATGACTACCCGGCAAAACTATGGGATAACGAAAATCTTTAAAATCGTCTCTTTCTGAAACGCGACTCCGCAGTCGAATTACATTATTTTCGTCTAAGAACGGTTGTAGTGTCACTATCTTGGTATCAGTTAGTCCTTTAAAGGATTCATTTTGAATTAGTCGCAACAGTCGCATCTCTGCATTTTCAAATTCTTGGACTGATAGTTCTTTGGCAGACAGCACGTCAATTTTAATCAAACGTCGTTTTTGACAGTTACGTATAAAACGACAGATCCACCCAATCAGCCTCACAATTTGTCGATATTTTGAAAAATAGCGCTGATACCATAAAGTAACCTCTGTTGACACTAAGGTAATTACAAGCTTTCGTTTCTCGCTATTTATCTCTTCTTCGTCATAATGCGGATGGTGGTCAAGCACAACATTCGGGAAATGGTAGAGCCACTCGGGGCCCTCCCACCATTTAGATTCCAATAAACATTTTGGAAAACAACCTCGCGACGGTAGGTCAGCAGGATTCAATGAACCGGAAATGTGTCGCCACTACTTAGCAGGTGTTAATGTTTTAATTTCCTTCACCCGATTCCATACAAAAGTAGCCCAATTATCTTCTTGTTGTATCCATGAAAGTACTGTTGTAGAATCGCTCCAAAAATAGCATTCGGTTTCTACCTCATAATTTTCTCGAACGCTTTTCCATAAACGTGCAGCAATCGTTACCGCTAACAATTCTAATCGTGGAATGGTCATCCTTTTAAGAGGTGCTATTCTTGATTTAGCAGATACTATTTGAACAAAAACTTTGCCACTCATTTCAAATCTAATAAAAATCACAGCCGCATAGGCATCGCTGCTGGCATCACAAAATACATGGAAACTTATATTTTCGGCTTCTTCTCGTGTGGCGTGAATGCATCTAGGTATCTCAATTTGTTTAAGGAATGAAAGTTCATCTACCCACGCGATAAAACTTTGTTTTATCTCAGATTCCACAGGAGCATCCCAACCTATTTGCTGGACACGTAAATCCAATGGGATCGAATATGCTTTGTACAAGGGAAAGAATTTGCCTCTTGGTACAACCCCCACTAAAATCTGCATATGATTCTACAAATTGGCCACTTACTTTAAAAGAATCTTTATACGTATTCCAAATCAATCCAGGCAACAGTATCTCGATCAGTAGAGCTGAACATTTGGCTGTAAATCGGATATATATAGCTGTAAATTGGGTATATATAGGTGTGTGTGTGTGCACGCGCGCGCGTGCGTGCTTGCGTGTGTGTTTTTTTTGTAGTGATTTAAAAGAATATACAGTAAGAGGGTACTATACCGTAATATTGTGACAACATATTTAAATTAAGTGTAGTTTTGAGTACTTAAATGAAATTTTTCGTATTTCTAATAGTAAAAATTTTTGTCAGTAATTAAAATGGACATGTATTTACAATCTAATTTATTAGTTTAGACGCAGTAGCTTTGGTAAACCACAGCTTATTCTTTGTTGACGCTGTTTTGCAACTAGCATTTTATGCAATTCCAGTTGACTACGTTGTAAATGAAGTAAGTATTTCTATCAAGCATGCAACTATAAGAATTTTGATTGTGGCAACAGTGACGAACCCGCTTAGCAATTCATGGCAATTTAGTTCCGTATAGGGCCAAATAGATAAGTGACAGTAATATGTAAAACGCGACTTATTACAACCAAATGTATTAATTACATAATTACAAAAGGAGATCATGAACCATATAAATTTAAGAAATTGATGTTAAGTCATCTGATCCTAACCATTCATTTGCGCGTAAACCCGTTTAACGAGCATGTAGAAACAGCTGGTACACTTTCAAGTAAGTAAAGGCTTTTACTCAACACGTGTGTTTGATTTATCAGAATAACTAACCAAACATTATTAACACGACGATTATGCAAATTCGATTCCATTTTCATATAATTACAAAATTCAAACCGACTCGAATTCATATTCCCAATCTCTTTTACAATTTGAAATTATTTCGCCTCACATTCCAATTTCGGTTCTACCAATTTTTATTGGTCTGTTTTTTATTTTTCTGATTTTATTTTTCTACGCTTTTGCGCGTACATAGACAATAAATTATATTGGAAGTCCATCGAAGTTGACACTCTATTCAATTCCCAATCTCAAGAGCCATTTCACAATACGCTCCTACCAATACTCCAAAACGAAAATGAACTCACTTCTTGCATCAATTTTTAAACCGCATGAATGAGGCATTTTTTTAATATTAAACACTATTAAATTTTGGTACGAGTTTGGTGAAAATTGAAAATTTTAAAATACTGTACTATATATAAAGACAAATTATTTGCAGTCCGCAATCAGGAATTTGTGTACAACAAAATAAAAAAAAGATCTATTTGTAAATAAACTTTTAAGAAAATAATAAAAGCATATTCACTTATACAAATCGACCTAATAGTTGTATAGCCATTAACAGAACAATAGCTTTATTTTTTCACAAGGGGAGGAAACATCCACTGACCGGTTTCAACTTTCTTAAGCTTCGTCAGAGCAAATTAATTATCAACAACTCTATGAAGTAATCGAAGCTATTATACTGATGTAAGTTCGAAGGAATCTTTGTACTATGGCAAAAGTCGCCATCAGGTGGTAATACACCAATACTACTAAGCGTGGAAATACAAAAATTGATCCAAAACTATATCATAGTTCTATAGATGGCTATACAAGTATGTTTTCCCTTTGAGATTTGCGAAATGTTATAGCAATATATATATATATATATATATATATATATATATATATGTGTATATATATATACATACATACATATATATATATATAAATAAAGACTAGTTATTTGCAGTCCGCAATAAGAAATAGTATATAAAGTAAAATGTATCTGTAAACAAACAATCACTGTAATATGGCAAAGGTAAATAAAACCGCCATCAGGTGATAAAACACCAACGCTACTAAGTGTGGAAGTACAGAATTGAACCGAAACTACATAATAAATTTTATAGATGACTATAAAAGTACGTCTGGCCTTTGAGATTTGCGGATTGTTACAGCAAAATTTATTTGCAAACGTAACAAAACTTCTCGTGGCAAACTACAACGTGATAAAAACAAGATTGTTCGTGTCAGGAGACTATCCAAGGCGAATACTGCTTTTGGCATCAACATTTATTAAATTTTAATTAAAGTGATCAAAATATCGCAAAAATAAAAATATCCAAAATACATTAATACCACCTAACCCAAATACTTCTATATTTCCATATTCCTCGCTGCGATCCCTTTGCAAACAAGAATCTTTTCTAGAGAATTTCAAACTTTCTTACTCGGAACTCAGAACCCAAATACGCTATCAGATTTTATACGAATATTGTAAAAAATGTCCGAGACAATGTGAAAAGCAAACAAAGCCAAATTTGCTGACAAAATTTTAGTGTGATGTGTATGCAATTTCTTTAAAAAATGTAGTAGTCTTACGTAAGTCATGTTAAAAAAGCATTGAACCGCAGACACTATATTGGTAACTGCTTATCAAAACCCTTATTGTATTGAAAAACATGCTAGTAGGACGAAACAGTCAAAACGTCAGCACCAAAACCCGCTTATTTAAACAAATGTAAAAGAGAAGGAGGTTCTGTTCATAAAAATATTTGGACATTGTCTCAATATGGAATATATGTGTATGTGTGGGGGTGATACAAACATGCAGCAACCTAATCAGCTTGATGATTAATTGTCGTTTATTGTCCATACTTGACACTTATTCATGTGATCGATAATGTTTATTAATCCAAGCGATAGATCTGTTTGCCAAATTGTAACACATCTAATTACAGCAGCTTGTCTATCTAACAAGCTTATGGAGCGTTTTTATAACTTGCCCTTTTAACACGTCATTCCCAAAGTAAGCAATGTTGCACAATAATTGCACAAAGTGACTTTTAGATTCTTGGTTCATTTATTACCTATATAAGAGATAGATTTCGCACATATTCTTTTAATTGACCTTGTTATATATATATATATATATATATATATATATATATATATATATATGTATATGTACACACACACAAATTTACACCCATAAAAAATACACAGATAAGTTCTTTCACAATATACTTCTTAATCAATCCCAAACTATGCAAAACTTGCTTAATAAATTTTAGCAATCCAGTATCGTTGATGTATATTTAACAATTTACGCGTGAAGTAAAATCATTTGTGTACACGAGTAAATTTGTCCACAATATTAGCACATATTTTTTAAATTAACCTTGAAAAAACATATCAACTTCATTATCACTGGGTCTTCAATCTTGGAACTGACTAAGCGCGTACCTCCAGTTTAAGCTGATATACATATTTCCCTGAAACTCCCACAGCCAAACACCTTTCACCATCTGTGTGCAACAGTCTAATCTGGGTTTACCTTTGACTTTCTTTTTATGCATTCAATGCTTCTAATATGTCCAACACTTTGAACGCGTCGTATCGTACTATTTCTCCTACTTTTTACAGTTTTCAACATATATTCTTCTTTCCTTGCTATTTGTAAAACCTTCCGGTTCTTAACTTCATCTGTACATAATATATTCATCATGCATATGTACTACCGCATTTCAAGGGCTTCTCTCTTTCTCCTATCTGCTTTTCCTACCGCCCGTGTTTCACAGTTTTATAGTGATGTTCTACAGTTCTACACATATGTTTTGAACAACCTTTTTCTTGTTTCTGTTTGTTTGTCTTCGAACATAGCAACCGTTTTTACATGTTAAATACAACGCAGCTTTCTGTTATTTTTTTTCTATATATTTATATCTTTTGCACTTTTCCCATCTTGCGTTACTTGGTTCTCAAGATGGCAGAAATTCTTAACCTCTTGCAAGTTCTCGTTTTCTATTTGTGCTCTGGTTTTCTACTTATTTTCCCTCTTTTATATACTAGTACTTCAATTTTATTTTTGTTTATTTACATCCGGTATCTCTCTATTAGTACTGTTTTCACTTGATTAGAGGTGCTTTTAACTTTTCCTTGCTAGATGCTAATACCTCTATATCATCTGCAAATCTAAGCATATCAATAGTTTGCCCCTTCATAATAATTTTAAATGCCTTTCTACAATTGACAGTATTCATTGCTTCTTCGATATACAATTTAAAAAGTAATGAGGATACGGAACACCCCTGTCGTATTTTTTCATAATATTTTCTTCTCTACGTTCCTGCTCTTATTCTATTACTGGAGTTTGCTGTTTGTATAAGCTATATACCATCAGTCTGTCACTATAACTTATTCCAATCTTTTGAGTATTTCGATCATTTTTTCCCATTTTACATTGTTGAATGCTTTTTACATACATACAAACCCTATATACAGGCTTTTTCCGTTTTCTGTTGCTTTCACCAATATCACCCTTAAAAGTAAATGGCTCTACGTGTTCCTTTGTTTCGCCCAAACCCAAATTAAACTTTTTCTAGAATTTCTTCGACCTGCTTTTCCATCCGTCTTTGTACAGTTAATGTTTTTAACATGTGTGCTGTGAAACTTATTGTTTGACAGTTTTCACATCTATCGCACCTTTCTTTTTTGGTATAGTAAATATGGTGTTGTTTGAAATCTTTGAGTATATCGCCTATCCCATACATATAACTTACAGTTGAAAGAGACGTTCTGTTACCACTTGTCCAGTGGCTTTTAGAGTTTCTGCTTTATTTGTACCCGATGCCTTATTATTTTTCAGACTCTAATGCTAATCCAGGCTCATCTCTAAGTATAAAATATCCAAATTCATCCTCTTCAATGTCTGATTCCTGTTCCAGTGCTTTTAGTTTCTGTCCTGCATATAAATTTCCTATAAATTCTTGCCAGCTAACCACGTTCTCTACATTTTCTATGACGATGTCTCCTGTCTCGCTCCTTATATTTTTGCTTTTGTTTGTACCTTTTTGCACTTTTCATCAATCCATTATTTTTTAACTTTCTGCGTTTGCGAATAATTTCCCATTTTGTCACTTTGTATCTCTGTTTTCCAGCTTCGTCTAGTCTGTTTTTGTGTATTCCTCTTTCTTCTATTAAAATCGGAATATCCGTTGTTAGCCATGGTTTCTTATTTTCTTTTTGTTTATACCCCAGAATATCTCTGGCTGCCATGTCTAAGTTGAGTTTAATGTTATTTCATTCTGTTTCTACATTTTTTGTATTAGAAATTTTCCTTGTGTCTGTCAGGAATTCGTTCAACTTTATCTCAAATCTTTTATGGGTGTCTGTATCTTTTAGTTTCTCAAAGTCTAAGTGCATTTTTATCTTGTCGAAGAAGAATGTAAACTATTTGACATCTAACTATATCTCCTGCCATCTTCCACGTGTATCGTCTTCTAGCATGATGTTGAAATAATGTATTTGTGATGGTTAAATTGTTTTTGTCGAAAATGCCTTGTTATTTGAGGCTCAGGTATAGAATATGTAGAAGGATTTGTTTGTGTACGCTAATAGTGTATAGGTCTTTCAAAATCTCAGCGACTGCGCAGAAGTCCGAAATATTACTGACAAAACTAAAGATTAAAATGAAAATGTAGTATTGTGGAATGATAGTCATGGCGCCAACAGCGTTGACGTTATGGCAATATAATTTTAAAATCGATGTTACCATATGACGATAAGATTAAATTTATATTTATTAGATTATTCTGTTCTAAATTATATTTATTATTTTGATTAAATCTATGTTTATTAATGTAACAAAAAGTCACGTGCTTCTATTATGAAAGTGGCTTATCTATATTAACCTTATCTAATTTATTTTCTTAACTCACCGCTGAACCGATACTGCATATTCTAGACACTTAATAAATATCCCATAATCTTCCTTTATATGATTTATTTAATTCACTTAGTCCCAAGAAGTAATATAAAACTCCAAAGTGAGTACGCCTTGCCTTTTATCGTAGATTAGTAGTAAGGTTAGGTATTTGTTTACACATTAATAATTTGACATTACAGTAGGGGTTATTTTTTGAATCGTGATGTTTTTAGGTTGAACTGAAAACACCGTGTTAAATCCTTTTCTAAAGGTTTCTTACTTCCTCCATTGCGCATCCCAGGGTCGCTGAGATTTTGAAACATCTATAACATCACCCATAAATTGTAAAATGTACAACATCAATGACACAGGTGCTAGCATTTGGAAAGCACGTCTTGCATACTCTAAGATTAATTTAAATTTAATTTAATTTAAAAGCACAGATAAATAACGACGTGTAATTAGCAAAGTAAATAGGTTAATGTATGTTTATTTTTCCTCCCACACTCATACATTCAATGTAGAGACAATCTCCATGTGTTTCTTATGATCAAAGCTTCCTTCATTATTACATGAGTTTAAATGAGTGGGTTTTTATGATGTTGTTTTAGCTTTTTTGTCCTACTCATGCTGGGGACAAATCATGTCTTGATGGTACTTGGTTTTTATCATTATGCAAAAAATGTAAAAAATTAACTAAGACACATGACATTCCGCAACCTTGCTGCAAATCTGCTTCAAAAAAATGTGTATTTACCTTCATCATGCAAAGCGCACGGCAAAGTATGAGCAGCTCAAAGTAATGTTCAACTGCGCTATAAAATTTTAAATAAGTTATAAGTTGTGCTCGTTCAGAATCCAATTTTCAACTACCTTCAGGATTTTCCTTCTCATTTAGCCAAAATCCAAACACAGCAAATCCTTTCCTCTGCCACGCCCTTCGAACTTCCAACTAAATAAAGGTAGTCCTACTCCTTTGTTTCAAAACGGCTTTCCGACACTATATCCGTACTCACGCGTCATGAACATACCCTGCCTCTTGCAGAGGTATTCCATCTTATTATTTGTCGCTTACCGCCTATTTCTTTTGAGAACTACCATACCATTTTTCTTGGAGTTCCTGCACTTTCTATTAAATCCCCATATACAAATCTACTTCAATCAACCTCAATCTCCATGTTCTATTCGCGCGTATCTCTACATTTTTAATGTTTTTAGATAACATAGTTTTATATAACGGTTTTATCACTTGCAGACCCCCTAATTCTATTCGTACTCTACATTTTTAAATGTTTTTAAGAAACCAAGTTCTATATAACTGATCAATTCTACTTCCATTGGGTCCAACAAATTTATTGTTTTTTTACTGTAAATCATATTTTATTACAGTCAGCGTCTACTTAATACAATGTATCGAGTTTACTTTTTGCTTATTTCACCTTTCGCACGCTTTCGGTCTATTGTATGAAACGAGTATATCATCTGTGTATTATGCTTCCGTGTTCAGTGCACACCGTCGGTTTTAATAATTTGTGGTAATTGCAACAATATTTGTGGATTCCTTTATTAAAACCGTCTATTAACAACTATGTCATACAGCATTGAATTTATTAAACCAATTTCTTAAAGCTCATACTTGAACTGTATATCAACGAATTTCCTTTCGTTTTCTTAACAGAAATAAAGTGTTATCTTTGTGGTTTTCAGTTTCATTTAAATGAAAATACGGATTTAATTGAGTGTCTTGTTTTTAAACACCATTTGACATGGAAATTAAAATTACACATGATGCTTCAATAACAAGTTAGACCATTCAAAATTAAATGTTATCTCTTTCGCTCCAAATTAATGTTAGCGTAACGCATCGCGTTACATACACTCCAGCAACAACTTGCTATGTAATTGCCTTAAAATATTTCCAAGAATAAAATGTACTGTAGTGTTCTATACTGAGATGCTAGATAACAGAAATAGGTTATGTTGCTCAGGTTTTAAATTGTCTTATTGTTGCCATAATCGAAAGTACTGCCTCATTCGTATAAATTTTAGTATTATTTTTTTAGGTCGAGCAAGTAGCTTTAGCCGTCTACGATTCGAATTGGTATATGAAGTACTGTCCCAAATTTAGGAAGACCGTTGTATTAATAATTCAGCGTTCGACTCAACAGCCCAAATTTTCAGCAGCCGGATTTTTTGAAGTTAATGCAAGATCTCTCTTAGCGGTAAGTTTACGATGCTCTTCTAAAAGTTTATGCATCTCCTCACGTACACGTACCGCGAGAATATTCAAACCCCCCAAAACATATTTTAACTTCAAATTCGAATTTTGTAACTCTCGTTAATTATTTAATTTTTTTTTATTTTCTGCCTGCATTTTCATCCCTACTTTATTTATTCTAAAACTATTACTACTCCGAGCACCTTCCTTAGACTCCTCCAACGGTAGATACCTAGACAATGCGTCCGGAATACTATCTTCCATCTCTGACAGTATTCTATTTTTAAATTATAGTCTTGCAGCAATTGTACCCAGCGATGTATCCTCTCATTTACATGTCTCCCATTATTCAAAATACCAAGCGACTTACGAACTTCTCTTAATATTATCTCGCGTCTTATAATAAAGTTTATAAATTTCTCACAGAAAAACACAACAAAAAGTTATTCTATTTCCGCAGTCGTATAGCTTACTTCCGCTTCTCTTCATCTTCTCGTAAAAGCAATTGACAGGTGACAATAATTTCTGTCATCCTGGTACAAGTTCCCTCTGACTGCTACTGACAACTCTGTAGCTTTGTAAAATGGCTTTTCGAAACGGGATGATGAAGCATAGTTGTGTCAATGAAAACTGATTTCAATCTTGTAAAAGGTTATTTTTTCTCCTTACCCCATTTTAATCTAACCCTATTTCTCAACAATTCTGACAATTGTTTAGTGAGATCTGAAAACTTAGCAACAAATTTTCTACAAAACTTAACCACCCCCTAAGAACGACTACAATTATGTTACGTGCAGTTCCTACATTAGAAAATTTCGTTCTTAATTAAATTTCACATTCCTTACTGAATTCAGTCACTTAAGTATTTATTAATGATTTCAACAGCCTTCTCAATTTAAATGGGTGCTTATCCATCCCTCTGTATGATTCTATTAGAATATCTAGTTATAATTTAAATACTTCAATCTATCCCACTTTCATATAGCGTTAAAAATGTAATGTGTGGTTATCAACAACCTTCGCTTTCTTAAATATTTACAACGAGTTTACGTACATGCTTTATCCAGGTTATTTTCAATCACAAATTCCGATCCATTAAAATTTCTTGTTTACTTATCTTTACGCCGTTTTTAATTTAAATTGTTAAATGATGTAGGTTACGTTTCTATAATTTCAATGCAGGAAGTTAGACAACCCATCCTACGTGCCCTTCACAATTCCACGAGATTGGTTGTATATATTTCTTCTCTCGTAATTGAACACATTGTAGTTTAGTACGCTATAACCTGTTTTACTGGACAAGACGTTAACTGGGTTTCTAATTATTGGTTGCAGTTTCACTTGCTAATATTATAAACTTTTGATATACGAGGTTACCGAAGGGCTTTTCAAGAACAATTCGGTTCAATTAGTTTTCTGGTTCTCTTATCGATGTGTTATTCGTGCTATTCATGTTATTCATGTTATTCATGTTATTCATGTTATTCATGTTATTCATGTTATTCATGTTATTCATGTTTTCATGTTATTCATGTTGTTCATGTTATTCATGTTATACATGTTATTCATGTTATTCATGTTATTCATGTTATTCACGTTATTCATGTTATTAATGTTATTCGTGTTATTCGTGTTATTCATGTTATTCATGTTATTCATGTTATTCATGTTATTCATGTTATTCATGTTATTCATGTTATTCATGTTATTCATGTTATTCATGTTATTCATGTTATTCATGTTATTCATGTTATTCATGTTATTCGTGTTATTCGTGTTATTCGTGTTATTCGTGTTATTCGTGTTATTCGTGTTATTCGTGTTATTCGTGTTATTCGTGTTATTCGTGTTATTCATGTTATTCATGTTATTCATGTTATTCATGTTATTCATGTTATTCATGTTATTCATGTTATTCGTGTTGTTCGTGTTGTTCGTGTTATTCGTGTTATTCGTGTTATTCGTGTTATTCGTGTTATTCGTGTTATTCGTGTTATTCGTGTTATTCGTGTTATTCGTGTTATTCGTGTTATTCGTGTTATTCGTGTTACTCGTGTTATTCGTGTTATTCGTGTTATTCATGTTATTCATGTTATTTATGTTATTCATGTTATTCTTGTTATTCGTGTTATTCGTGTTATTCGTGTTATTCGTGTTATTCGTGTTATTCGTGTTATTCGTGTTATTCGTGTTATTCGTGTTATTCGTGTTATTCGTGTTATTCGTGTTATTCTTGTTATTCGTGTTATTCGTGTTATTCGTGTTATTCGTGTTATTCGTGTTATTCATGTTATTCATGTTATTCATGTTATTCATGTTATTCATGTTATTCATGTTATTCATGTTATTCATGTTATCCGTGTTATTCGTGTTATTCGTGTTATTCGTGTTATTCGTGTTATTCGTGTTATTCGTGTTATTCGTGTTATTCGTGTTATTCGTGTTATTCGTGTTATTCGTGTTATTCGTGTTATTCGTGTTATTCGTGTTATTCCTTTTATCGTGTTATTAGTGTTATTCGTGTTATTCATGTTATTCATGTTATTCGTGTTATTCGTGTTATTCATGTTATTCGTGTTATTCATGTTATTCATGTTATTCATGTTATTCATGTTATTCATGTTATTCATGTTATTCATGTTATTCATGTTATTCATGTTATTCATGTTATTCATGTTATTCATGTTATTCATGTTATTCATGTTATTCATGTTATTCATGTTATTCATGTTATTCATGTATTCATGTTACTTATGTTACTCATGTTATTCATGTTATTAGTGTTATTCGTGTTATTCATGTTACTCATGTTATTCATGTTAATCAGGTTATTCATGTTATTCAGGTTCTTCATGTTATTCATGTTATTCATGTTATTCATGGTATTCATGATAATCATGTTATTAAGTTATTCATGTTATTAATGTTATTCACGTTATTCACTTTATTCACGTTATTCATGTTATTAATATTGTTCGTGTTATTCGTGTTATTCATGTTATTCATGTTATTCATGTTATTCATGTTATTCATGTTATTCAGGTTATTCATGTTATTCATGTTATTCATGTTATTCATGTTATTAATGTTATTAATGTTATTAATGTTATTCATGTTATTCATGTTATTCATGTTATTCATGTTATTCATGTTATTCATGTTATTCTTGTTATTCATGTAATTCATGCTATTCATGTTATTCATGTTATTCATGTTAGTCATGTTATTCGTGTTATTACTGTAATTCATGTTGTTCATGTTATTCATGTTATTCAAGTTATTTATGTTGTTCATGATACTCATGTGATTCGTGTTATTCATGTTATTAATGTTATTTATTTTATTTCTGTTATTCATGTTATGCATGTTAGGCATGTTATCCATGTTGTTCATGTTGTTCATGTTATTCATGTTATTAATGTTATTAATGTTATTAATGGTAATAATTATTAATTATTCATGTTATTCATGTTATTCATGTTATTCATGTTATTCATGTTATTCATGTTAATCATGTTATTCATGTTACTCAAGTTATTCATGTTATTCATGTTATTCATGTTATTAATGTTATTCATGTTATTCATGTTATTAATGTTATTCATGTTATTCATGTTATTCATGTTATTCATGTTATTCATGTTATTCATGTTATTCATGTTATTCATGTTATTCTAGTTATTAATGTTATTCATGTTATTCTAGTTATTCATGTTAATCATGTTATTCATGTTATTCATGTTATTCATGTTATTCATGTTATTCACGTTATTCACGTTATTCATGTTATTAATGTTATTAATGTTATTCATGTTATTCATGTTATTCATGTTATTCATGTTATTCATGTTATTCATGTTATTCATGTTATTCATGTTATTCGTGTTATTCGTGTTATTCGTGTTATTCGTGTTATTCGTGTTATTCGTGTTATTCGTGTTATTCGTGTTATTCATGTTATTCATGTTATTCATGTTATTCATGTTATTCATGTTATTCATGTTATTCATGTTATTCATGTTATTCATGTTATTCATGTTATTCATGTTATTCATGTTATTCATGTTATTCATGTTATTCATGTTATTCATGTTAATCATGTTATTCATGTTATTCATGTTATTCATGTTATTCATGTTATTCATGTTACTTATGTTACTCATGTTATTCATGTTATTCATGTTATTAGAGTTATTCGTGTTATTCATGTTACTCATGTTATTCATGTTAATCAGGTTATTCATGTTATTCAGGTTATTCATGTTATTCATGTTATTCATGGTATTCATGGTATTCATGTTATTCATGGTATTCATGATACTCATGTTATTATGTTATTCATGTTATTAATGTTATTCACGTTATTCACGTTATTCACGTTATTCATGTTATTAATGTTGTTCGTGTTATTCATGTTATTCATGTTATTCATGTTATTCATGTTATTCATGTTATTCATGTTATTCATGTTATTCATGTTATTCATGTTATTCATGTTATTCATGTTATTCATGTTATTCATGTTATTCATGTTATTCATGTTATTCATGTTATTCATGTTATTCATGTTATTCATGTTATTCATGTTATTCATGTTATTCATGTTATTCATGTTATTCATGCTATTCATGTTATTCATGTTATTCATGTTATTCATGTTAGTCATGTTATTCGTGTTATTACTGTAATTCATGTTCTTCATGTTATTCATGTTATTCAAGGTATTTATGTTGTTCATGTTATTCATGTGATTCGTGTTATTCATGTTATTAATGTTATTTATTTTATTCCTGTTATTCATGTTATGCATGTTAGGCATGTTATCCATGTTGTTCATGTTTTTCATGTTATTCATGTTATTCATGTTATTAATGTTATTAATGTTATTAATGTTATTAATGTTATTACTGTTATTAATGTTATTAATGTTGTTAATGTTATTAATGTTTTTAATGTTATTAATGTTGTTAATGTTATTAATGTTGTTAATGTTATTAATGTTATTAATGTTATTAATCTTATTAATGTTATTAATGTTATTAATGTTATTAATGTTATTAATGTTATTAATGTTATTAATGTTATTAATGTTATTCATGTTATTCGTGTTATTCGTGTTTTTCATGTTGTTCATGTTGTTCTTGTTAGTTATGTTATTCATGCTATTCATATTACTCATGTTTTTTCTGCTATTTATGATATTCACTATCTACACATGGATGTTTTCGAGGGAAGATACGATTTCAATGGATTCATTATTATGCAGGATAACGTTGCTTGAACAGAATAGAATTGCTTTCCCTTTCCGTTACAGATATAAAGGTTAGTGTTGATTGGATCTTATATTTAAAAACGGTAGTTAAAATTAAAAGTTCGTTAATTACAACACCGGTAGCGTGGTTTAATAAACACTATCGGGGGTTGGCAGCACTAATCTTATACGGATTTAGGTGCGGTCAACTACTGATGATGTCATCAATATTACGTAATACGACGTAAAATTAACACAAAATTAAGGCAATGAAAATTATAGAATTTACTCACGTAAGATATCCGGCTTTTCCCAGGTACGCCTATCATCCTTCCGAGTCGATAGTGAAGATATTGCTCCGGGTCCCAGTGGTGTTGGTTGAGCATGGACATCGGTCGTGGGCTGCTCCGAGGGGTCGTATCCATCCTAAATGTAGTGGAACGATAAGGAAGAGGTTAATTAGGTAAAGACAACAAAGATAATCAAGGCAAGGGAATCTACATAGTAAGATAAGATATGATGCCCGGCACGACTATTTCACTTGAAGATCATAAGAGAACAGCCACGATTCAGGGCGTCACCCCAACTCGACCCCACTCTTTGTCTAGTATTGCCATACCCTCTAGGGATAAGCACACTGCGCAACTCACTACTCTGACGTACGGAAGTACCGCCTAGTCTATTTAAAAATTCGCGCGCACTGCGTATTTGAAAATTATGGCGGGAAACTTCCGTACAACAACTTAACCTAAATACAATGTTAAAGTGACCCTTGGCACGTAACAATCGCGACAAAGCCACAAAAGAAAAAACTTAAAAAAAGAAAAAGTCCTAACTACCCTACATAAACCCTAGCTTAAAACCTACAAAATGTTTATATAAGGCGCCACCTGGTTTTTTCGACCGATAACACGTCTACCGAAGTACCAGGAAACGGAATAGGTAGCCCGATAGTCTTTGACTACACTAATTACCGACAGCACAAATTTGTCGGGGAGCATGAAACACTACTTAAACTAACACGGGTGCGACAAGTCGCCTAACCTATCTAAACCTATCTAACTAAAGCTAACATAAAAGTTGTTGAGTGCAAACACACATGAGTGTTGCATTGAAACTATTCTTCCTTTGGCAAGAAGTGCCCAAATTTAAAATGTTCATGGAGCGAGTCACTCTGCACTCCAGCAAATTTTGTTACTGGTACTTTGGTTTTCTAACGATGCACATTTAAAACTTGTCCATGACACAGTTGTGAATCAACAAATTTACCAAAAGTACCACCTACTAAGTCCTTATATGCTAACCTGACAAATTACATTTCTAAATGGGGTTAGCTTTTTCACTTAAATTTCAAGAAAAAAAATAATTCCCAAGTCTGGTCATATATACCACACGTTAGGACGATAAAAAGATAAGACAAGATCTCAAATTGTTGTTAAAGATAGTAGATAAGATAATGTTATTAAGCTTAAGTTGTTATCCTCAAAGGTAATAGACAAGATAACGGTATTAAGCTTTAGTTGTTATTTGAGATACTCGATAAGATAACGCGATATTAAGTAAAAGTGATTATAAGAGATAGTAGGTAAGGTAACATGAATTCAAACAAAGGTTATTACTAAAGATAACCGGTAAGATAACGCGAAATAACTCGAAGTTATTCCTAACGGTAGTCGGTAAGATAACGAGATATTAAACCAAAATTATTACTAACGGTAATCGGTAAGATAACGAGACTAACTAAGGTTATTACTAAAGGTAATCAGTAAGATAACGATATTAAAACTAAGGGTATTGTCAAAGATAATAAAGAAGACAAAGATATTGGCCTGGTTATTACCCAAGACAATGATAACAACAAAGAGTGGCTCCAGTAGAGCCGTTTAAATGGGATTAACCCGTGCCCTCTAAAAAGAGAGACCCGTGAAGCAGGTCCGTTCACACGAACAGCACGGGGGACCGGCAAAGACATTTGGGTGCATTCCTGCACCCGGCGGTAATTGATATCGGTGATCCCATCACCCGATATCCACACGGTATATAACGACATATATACTCATTCACTCACACATTCATACCTTCACTGCCAGAGCCCATGCACTGACAGCGGCACCGCATGACCCCACGAAAGATTCGCAGAGACATGGTCCAGGTGTCTGTGAAAACCTCCCGCACAACCACACGGTGACTAACAGAAATGAAAAGGCAGTAGAAATAGGAAAGGTAAAAAAGAAGGAGGTTGGTTTTTTGGAGTGCATAAGAGGCACCTCCAGGTAGAAGAAAGTAGAGGAAGGGCTCGCATTGAGCAAAAGCGACAGAGGGAAAGGTGGATAGCAAAGCGCTACTCAACCAACCAATGTGACTAGTAGCTCGGAATGAGGGAACATCATTCTTATGTGGCAGACGGGTGTTCCGGGACAAGAACAGGTCCACCGAAAGAAGAATAAGGCATAGCGGAGATAGCGGGTTAAGAAAAAAGTATAGGTTTTTGGACAAGCGTCCAAGAGAAGGTAGAGAATTGTCCCTATTAAACACAGCGCAGTCTGAAGGACTACCTGCGATATTGATCCGACAAGATAAGATATATCATATGTTGACATTCACTAGACTCTCAAGAGAACTAGTGCGATCATTTTCCTAACGAGTACATTGACTACGATAAGAAAATCAGACAAAGGTAGACACAACAACTTACAAGTATCATTACAGATACAAACACACAAAAAGAAACTGTTTTAAGGTAGTATTTCATAACGGTAGCACCCTAAACACACAAAAATGCCCAATTATAAGCAGTTAAATACAGATACACTGTCCCCATATGCCAAAACAACCGAGAATTTAATAAGATAACAATAAGAAGCCATAGCACCTCACCACGAAGTTCAATAAAAAACAACGAAAAAAATGTTTATAAGTTATGTTGATTTAGTAGTAAAAGAAAGAAATAATGATGTAGTATAATGTGGGCGACTGCAATAATTCAGAAGAAAAACACATGGAATAGGTAGTCCTAGTCTTTGCAACTGCGAATATGAACTATTTCTTACAATGGCATAGGTCATGACTCCTATGTTGGTCCAAGGAAAAAAAATCATCCACTCAACATCAGCTAAAACCAATCATAAAAATTCAATGAGTTATTTCAACCAAAGTTACGACAATTACCACACAATTAAACCATATAAGAGAAATACTAAGAACCAAATAATATGCGGTAGGAAAAGTTCGAGGGTTGATTAAATAAAACGACAAAGTTATATTTGGGGGTGTAGAGAATGAAGTGATATATATCTAACGGTATGGTGAAGGGAAAGTCAACCAAAAGAAAAAGATAGCTAATTTAAGGGAAGTAAAGTTAAACGTGTAAGAGGTTATATACTATATAAGAGAAGGAATAAGTACTTGAAGTTACTAATTGATGGTGAGAACAAAAAAATATTAGGTAAATCGTGAGGATTTAACCATATTAAGCTACCAGGTATCAAGAATTAAATTTGTAATGTTAAGAGAAACAACATCACGAGACAAGGCATCGGGTACGATATTTAATTTGCCAGGCGTATGCCTAACGTCAAAAGTGAA